>VOMN01085319.1:0-11133 GCA_014899125.1 Orchestia grillus
TTAAAGGACGAAAAAAGGCTTATGTTAACTTAGATTACCCAAGAATGATATCCGGTGCTGTTGGAGCGTTAATCTTTATCGATAATTTGATTTTAGACAATGTTTTAAAATGCTACTACGAAGAAAGTTTTTCCGTTCAGCATATATTTTCGTTGAACACATTCATCTTACACATGTTCATTTCGTAAGTATGACAGTTTTCCCAATGCATGAACACCTAAGTAACGAGAAGTGCAATTATATAAATTCCCGGTTTTATGAACTTAGGCTTCCCCACCTTGCTTCATTTTGAAAGTTGAAAGCTTTCACATCACTTTAGATTTTTTGAGCAGCACATTCGTTTCAGAAGCAGCACATTCGTTTCGGCAGGATGTGTGTTGTGCCGACGTTCAATGCGAGGGTGGCTGGCAACATTCAGACTAGACATGAACAGTCTTTCTCCGTAATAGGACCCAGACTCTTCAACTCTCTGCCTAGAGATTTAAGAGAATGCAATGGTTCCCTGGACGTCTTCAAGAAAAAGCTGGATAACTTTTTACAAACTATCCCTGATAGGCCTCCCTTGCCTCACTACCATCAGACGGCGGAGGGAAACGGTCTCATTCAACAGCTCGCGGATATGCGAAGGGACACCATGCACACAAAGCGGCGGCACCCCAGTGTGGCCAGGGCATAAAGGCCCAAACATTTTCAAGATATTCAAGATTGAGGCAACGTTAATTTTTTAGAAGACTAGAGTACCTGCTCTTAGGAGACTTAGAGCTTTTTAGGCGAAAGCTCTGTACTTTTAATACACATCTAATACTGTTAAGATGTTTTTAACCCCTTTTGTTTAACTACTTTTTAGGTGAATTTAAACTTATTAGTACGGGTGATGACATGCTGTTTAGGTGACTTAGCAGCGCCCCCTACAACACACTCGGCTGCCAGCGCTACCAGACTGAGCCCAATGCCCATCAGGAGCAAAATGAAGAGGCTCGACACATCGATGATGTCTGCTGAAATGACGTTAGCTGCCTCACACACTGCCCCCTTGCTCAGCCACTTCGTGACCAGTTTCTGCATGAGCCCGGACTCGCGAATCCTTTGCAGGCTGCACAAAATACGATTGAGATCATTAATTTTGCAGGAATGTTCCCTCATAAATATCTTTAGTTTAAGCGTAACAATTCGAGAACTTTTTGTCAGCTGTACAAAATTGGAATAAACCTATTAATTTTACGCCAATGATTTTTTTTACGAATTAGCTTTCGCACATCATGCATCACAGAAACTTTTTTCATTTCGTGAACTGCTTTTGGAGATGAAATGGTTTGTTTCATACATGCTCTTTTTTATACAATGGCTTGAATTTATAGTCATGCTAAAGTATCGTAAGCTCGATGTGCAAAATTATTTTATTCTCGCCAGGCCACAGGGAAAAATGTGGCAGCAAAAAGAAATTATTGACTTTCAAAAATTAGATACCAGTTAAAAACTGACCTTGTGTTTAATGGAATCCGAAGAAAATAATAATAAGAAAATATTTAGTACAAGTATTATGTTATTCGTAATCTATATATTAATACGCTTATACCTATATACCATTCCGTCGCGCTTCGCCACTTTTCTAGTGAAATTTCAGGTCTCGAGCGAAGTATCCTGTATACGGGTTGCATGTTTTGCTATAAAAAGCCAGTCTATGCGGCACATTTTCAGTTTCCCTAACAGAGTTTAGACTGCTCGCACCATCAAGAAGAAAATTGCTTCCAAGACCGGACTATCTGTGCCCTGAACCTTTGACCTCTGTCCAACACTTGACAGGATCACTTCTCATGGGCTGGTTTATCTAAAGTTTGTTTATCTAAATTTCCGTGAAGTTTCACGGGTCCTGCTAGTTCAGTATAATTACGCATGATTTTAATATTGAGTCTCATCAGTGAAAATGTGAAACTTTCTCCATTCGCGATTCTTTTAAAGAAAATGCTTGCAGAATGCTTCCTGCTAACAGTAATATAGTGACCATACCATAAGAATCAAACGGTAATTAAATTTGAAACGAAAGGCACTTTTAAAGCCATTGACTTCGATGTTAATTAGAGCAAGGAGAAAGTGAGAATAATAATCCAAACTTTACACACATGAAAAAGACTTCATGTCGAAGCAGAACTCAGAACTTCACGGAGCTGTATAGCACCTCGTGCAGAAGTACTTAGAATATTACATATGGACGCAATACTTAGAACTTTATAGACATGAACAACGCGTCTTATAGAATGCATGACTTCTGGACTGAAGGAGAAAGACACCTCATATCGAAGTAATACTTAATGCTTGACAGCCCTGGCAACACCTAGTGAGTTGCGAAGCAGTACTTAAAACTTTGAAAGTTGTACAACACCTCATTTCGGAGTACTTTGAACTCTACAGCCCTGAACAACGACTCATTTTGAAGTACTTTGAACTTTACAGCCCTTAACAGCACCTTATTTCGAAGTACGTAAAATTTTACAGCCATCAAAAGCATCTTATATCGAAGCAGCACTTAGAACTTTACAACCATTAGTAGAACCTGATAGCAAAGCAGTACTTAGAACTTTACAACCATTAGTAGAACCTGATAGCAAAGCAGCACTTAGGACTTCACAACCATCAATAGAACCTGATAGCAAAGCAGTACTTAGAACTTTCCGGCCCTGTATATTATCTCATTTCGAAGTACTTTGAACTTAACAGCCCCGAGCAGCACCTCATATCAAAGGACGGCTGGAAGGGCGACTGTCGCTGCAGGCCTATGGCGATGCCCCCCTGGATGTACATGCCAGCCAGCTCCTTTATGTGACAGGCCTGCGCGGCTGGCAGCTGGCGCAGGTAGTAGCGAGTCGTGACGCCCACACCAATGAAGACGTACTGGCCTGTGTTATGTGGCGCAGGAGTTTGGTTATTTATTAGAAATATTAGGAGTTTGGTTATCGAGGAATTGGGGGTAGTTCAATGATGAAGACGTACTGGCCTGTGTTATTTGACGCAAAAGTTTGGTTTATGGAGGAATTGGGGGTAGTTCAGTGCTTTGACTGGAGGTTATCCGAGTGGGAGAGGTTCAAGCATTCTTGCCGGATATCGCAAAAATTATTAAGGCATTGAGGAATATTCTTACTGGATTTTGGGAATATTATTAATAGACCATGAAGTATTCTGGTCACATGTTGCGAATATTGTTAAGGTGCTGTAATATATACCTGGTGGTATTGGTTATATCATTGAAGTATTGTGGAATATTCCTGTCGAGTATTGCAAATATTTTTAAGGTTCTGTAAAATATTCCTGTTGGTACTGTAAATATTTTTACGGCATCGTGTCACATCCTCACAGCTTTGCAAATATAATGTAGGTAGTGTGAAATTTTCTCCCCCGATATTGTAAATATGAGATGAAGAAATAAATCAATATCTCAGCGAAATGAGGCAAATATTATTATGATATTGTGACATTTTTACCCTATATTTCCTGGGTTGAAAATTTTATGAAGGTGATATGATACTATTTCCCAGCACAGACTAAAATTCCATCGTAAAAGTATTAGCTTTACTTTTTTGGCAGTAAGGGGCGCAGACGAAACAGAACCGACGAATCGATTAGGTGACATGAAAATCTCAGAAAATTACTCAACAGATGAAATTCAACTTATAAAAGAACATTCTTCGCATAACTTCACATTGACTCCAACCTTCCTATCAGTTGTGACCTTACAATCGCACCTTACGTACAGGGCTTCGGCTTTATAGCTCTTCTTTAAAGGCGATCTATAATTACTAGGTCCCTTGTGGCTCGCTCTGTTCCCATCAAATAAGGAAGAGGTTGAGCAACAAGATGCGTTGCGTCGTCTCATTCCCTCAGAGCTTTGCCTTTATATGGCAGTGTACCGAGGTTCTCAGAGCAGGACTGGCATGCAGTACTCGCTTGAACTTTTAATTCGACCTCTGTGTACTGTGGAAATAAATGTTTTAATGGCTTCAACCGTAGATGACCTTTCATTAGCATAGTGGTGCTGGAGAAGTTTTTAAGGATAATTTGACCCATATGCATACTCCATGCGGCCTCGCTTGTCTGTTAAGGAGAGTAGTTAATTATGCATGAGATGCTTTCCTTCGTCCCAAATTGCTCAGCATTTTCGTCACCTCTTATTATGCCTTTATATATACAGGTATGATTGCTCGTATCGTGCGATATTATCGAGCAAAAAACTTGGGAACAATAACGTCATAGTATACAAAGTTTTAAATAACAGTAATAATACCATGATCAAAGTTTATTAACAGCAAAAATATCATGCAAAAAATTTAAAGATGATGATCATATTGGCTCCGTGGTGCACTAGTTAACGTGATAGCCTCACAGCTGGCAAGGAAGGGTTCGAGTCCTGGCTCACGCACTGATTGTTACGTGACCACGGAGTGCTTCCCTTGGAATAAGAACCTTAAATCTCACATAATTCGTGCGGCAGGAGTTGTGAGACATTGAAAACCCAAGGGTAAAACGTGCTGAAATTGAACATAAAGGTATTTCATGTTTTGAATATTAATTATTATAGCAATACCAAGCAGTTTAGCAAGATAACTGAGCTACACGTGGCAGCACGGTGTCAAATCTTGAGAATTCTTCTGTCAGAACGAGCCTCCCTAAAATATCCATTGTCTGGTTGTTGAACGAGATACCAAGCATTCACTGTTCTTATTATGACCTTAATTTAGACATTCCAAAAACTCATTGCACTTACATCATCGACTCAGGTTCGCAAGCCTTCACCCAGTATCCAATATTTAAAGCAGTGGTACGAGGCTTACATTAAAGCGCAATTCATCACACTCAAGCCATACCTTGCAAAGACCTCAAAAGCCCTTCAGTGTAACTTCCGACGAGATTCCCCGGTTCACGCATCACATTTTGGTTCCAAACATCGAACAGAGTCTGGCATTCGTCGCTGCGAGGTTCTATGGCACACGTTTGCTGGAAAGTTAGAATTCAAAATGACAGCGTGAAATGATCGCCTGATTTATGTACAGCGTTCATTACAATCATCTGGGAAATCATCGGCGTTGACAAAATTAAACCACCGTTCAAGAATGTACTGCGCGATGAAAATACCGAGAACATTTTCTCACAACATACCTCAAAATAAGCACAACTATAAATTCTTCCACAATTGATGACTAGGGACAGTTACTTCACTCAAAATGAACCACGCACTCACAGATGCAGTGACTTGGAAGAGGTCGTCCTCATTGCAGCCGGCGTTCCAGTCGGAGAGTTTGGAGAGCTCGAACATGTTGGAGAAGGGCAGCGAAGCGGGCAGCACGACGGCGAGGTGGCTGGTGAGGGTGGCGCTGTAGGCTGTGTAGATGATCAGGGAGATGATGAAGCCAAACCAGAAAACGATTCTGGGGCTCAGACCAGTTGGGTAGGTGGTACAGCCTGCCGGGGGGAAAATTCAAACTAGCCAATTGTGTTTGATAGAAAATTAGAGGCTGAATATCCAGTACTTTCGTAAGAAAATTCAATTTCACATATTAAATGAAAATACGTTCTAATTTGTTGCTATGAAATAATAGCTGCAATGTTGCGTGCGATGGCTGGAGACTGTAAAAAAAATCCTCTTCCGTCTTTATCTTGATTAAATGAGTTGCATATCAGCTGCCCGAACTACAATTAGGCACCTTTTACTTTTTGAGGGTCTGTCACGGAGGAAGAGGAGGATCTGTCATGTTTTGGGGCTGTTTCAACTACACTGAAGTGGGTCTTTTAGTTGAGGTATCTGTCAAACTGAACGAGCAAGGCTTCATTGAGCTGCTAGATAATCAAGTTCCCTCTACTAAATAACAGAAGAGAAAAAGAACCATGGAATAATTTCAAATGAGCCAAGTAAAATATTCAAAGCGAAGAAAAAGAAAATACCGAAAAATAACAAAATAGTAGAAGCAAAATTCCAACATCCATGAATGACAAAAACATATGCACTCAGAACAATTCATGACGAATTACGCTAAATGAAATCAAAATTACAAATACAAAAAATCTGCCAGAAAACAAAACTAACGAAGGTAGCACTGCACCTTGCTGAAGAACTGCAGAGAGGATACACCAGGAGGCGGAGCCCCAGGACGTGGGGGTAGCCGAGTACTTGTCCGGCATGAGGGAGTGTGTAGCACGGTCTGTCAGCCACAGCAGCATCGACATGAGCACCATGGAGGCAGCGACGCAAGCGTACACGGGCAGGTCCATCGGTCGGAAGTACGTGAGAATCTTTGTTTTCGTGTCTTCTACGGTTGCCACGAACATCTTCCGGCTAGAGGATGGTAGATTAGATGTTCAAGGGAGTTTTGAGTGTGTGTTTGAGAATACCAGGGTTAGTTCGAGTGAGGTATTTGAGGCAATACTTGAGTGTCTGAGGGTTTTGGGGTAATTTTCGAGTGAGGTATTCGAGGGAATACTTGAGTGTCTGAGGGTTTTGGGGTAATTTTCGAGTGAGGTATTCGAGGCAATACTTGAGTGTCTGAGAATCAGGGTAATTGTGATGAAAGTAGATTATTGAGTACCTTAGTAAATTGAGTTCATTGAAAAGTGATACTCGCTATTCAAAATATGATTGAGGGTCAGAAAATTACAAATTCGGTGTGATCACTCTCAAAAGAGAAATTTTTAATAATGATTCCATTTATTGAAGGATTTTAGATTTTAATTTTATGCAATGACTCGTGGATGAAGTGAATAATTCAAATACTTAGGTTTAAAAATACATTTTTTAATCGAGGTATTTGAACATGCGAGGAAGACACATATTCGTTGGCTGGGAACTGAAAATTTTCTGTAAATTTACAAAATAACAAATCTTGGATAACTAAAACACGCTCAAGAAACTGAGGTCATCACGTGGCTAACTAATAAAATGATAACTAAGAAGAACAAAGAAGAAATTTACCCCCTCCCGTTGGTAAGAACAGTTTACGCTACTGGTAAAAATGCTCCCAATCATTTATGTAAAAAGCCCGGAATAAAACATTGCTCGTTCCGTAAGGACAAGAGGACAAAAAGTTATGCGTGACATCACTTCTCAGAACAATAATATGTACAATAGCTGTGTCTGATCTTTCTTGATTTCTTTCCTGTATCATCAATGTGTTATTCAACTAGCGCATGAGCACCATATAAATAAATAATCAGAGTACTGTTTTGCGTCCTCATTTTTGTTTCTGTAATTGCAATTCATAAATTCATCTATACACCATACGCAAAGTAGCCTAAAGCTTCATAAATGAGCCACACAAAATATCCTCACGCCTTTTCAATACTATTGCAAAACTGCCCCAAGCCTCTTCAATGTGTCATTCACGATATAGCCTCACCAATAAACCACACAAACTAACCTCAGGCATTATCAGTGCACNCACAAAGCAGCCTCACTCGTTATCATTGCACCACACAAACCAGCCTCACTCGTTACCAGTGCACCACACAAAGCAGCCTCTGGCCACACGCACAACTCACCTGATCACCCGTACAGGCTGCGTGAAGGTGACCACCTGCGCCCTCTCCGCCGTGATGGACAGCTCTGACACGGTGAGGTCCACCCGTTTATTCTGCAGTTCTCCCACCATGCCGTTCCAACTGTTGTCGTCGTCGATCAGCTTACCGTATGCATAGCCGTCCAGGATCTGGTACGACAACCTCCACATGCCGAGCGGTTAGTCGTGAATTAATTCATTGTGTCATGCAGCCGACGAACGACGTGTGAATTTATGTTGCAGAATTTTGCGACAATGAAGTGAAATAATTCGTTGCCGTAGTGTTCTGAGAAACTGGAGGCGGTCGATGAAAAGCAAGCCGAGTTGAATGTAAGGGAGAGTGGAGTGAAGAATGCAGTCGCTCAATTTGTCATTTCAAAAGGTTTCTACCCAATGGGATACTGCCTCTTATTATAAATTCTAGGGGGAAAATAAATGATCTAACTTCAGCGGGTATTCACATATGCAGTATTAGAAATAGTTATTTTTACGGAGAAACCAAAGGAGAACTGATTGCCCATCAAAATGAATTAGAATACTAGAAAAATGGTCGTGTATTATTTCAACAGCCAAGACAATATGAATTCATAGGAAATACTATTAAATCATTATCACGACTCTATACGATTATTATCAATCACTATTATGCACAAGAAAATCCTCATTACAGGGGCCAACGTAAAAATAAAATTCGCTAAATCACAGAATAGTACTTAGTGGAGGGTGGAAGGCAACCACAAGTCAGAGCATTAATAAACTCAATTCTCGTCTAGTGCTCATAAGCTCCCCGGACAAAAAGATAATCACCTGCTACTAAAATGGTGTACGACTTTCACTGGCACGAATCATGATAGCAATTCTACGGCATTGAATCTACGAGTCTCTTAATGCACACTTGGTTGACTTTAAGCCACTGGTGGATCAACTGATCTATGACAGTATTGCCCCTGCGGTACATGGAAAATTTTCTCGACGTCTAACTTGTCGTTCCAGGTGGTCCCGCAAATTTTCTAAAGGGTTCATATCTTGAGACATAGCTGGCCTTACATATCCTAAATGACTTTATGCCAATCAGCCACAGTTCTAGCACTAGGTACCTGACAGTTATCTTCAAAAAATGCTCAAAACATATGTAGTACACTGGAGCTCGAAAATTAATGGGAGACTTATTTTTTGTCCGAGTTTAGTTCTCAAGCGAGAAAGTAAAGTTTCGCCACCATGCCCTTAACAAGACGAAGTCAAAGCAACACGAGTTGCCGACATGAATTTTTTTAATCACAACAGAAAGTAGGCTATAAAAGGCAAAGCATTGCAAAAAATAAAACATAGGTTTTCTGAAACGAAACTTACGAGAAATTGTGCGCGTGTTGCAGCGTGGTGACTAAGTCCCCGATGAAGCCTGACACGCCTCCCTCTGGCAAGTAGGACGTGAAAAAGTCGAAAACCTGAAATTAAAATTTGTCTGTTTCCGTTCTATATTAACAAAAAGTGAATATTTCGGATTATTTTGAAATGAAGGGATACAAACAAATTTCTGATACCTGTGTTACAGAAGCGCAATTAAAATTTCAAAAAATAGTCATATGAATTTTGCCAATACTCGTACTTAAAAGGCTGTAAGTGAATGTTATGACGACAATTTTGGTTAGAAACGACGATGCGCTGGAGTACGTTAAGTTAACAACAGTTGATTTTGTTCTGCTCAAAGTTTCCCCTAATTGCTTCTGTGCGACACCCTCTTTCCTGTGGACACTAATCTTGTCCAGAATTTTCATCTTTTCTATCAATGTTTTAAATCTGTTTTTTACGAGACATATTTGGGGCTCAGTCGGTGTGATAAGTATGAGCATATCACTAGAACAGTAATAAGTTGACAAAAAGCCGGCACAAATTTGACCACGCATTCAAAGTGGAATGTTAGCCAATCACTAAATAATAGTTAATAATAGTTTACTTCGCTAGAGGACGCTGTGTTTGAGAGTGAAATATGTTTCAGAAGATTTGGCTGCAATGAGCGGCTGGTGGGAATAACCCTGTGTCGTATTGAGCGGCATACACTGTACAACAGCATCGGCAACACTCACGTCGACCCCGGTACCATATATGGGATAGCCTTGAAAATCCCGTCTGCGGACCACTTTGTCCTCCAGAAACTTGTACTCGACGAAACCTTCGCTGGGACTCCAGTGGCCTCCTTCCTCGACTCGAACCGTGGACACTCGAGGTCCTACTCGGTATGTGCTGGAAACCTGTTCGAAAAACTGTTTACAAACCGAGTTTTGTGAACTTCAGTAGTATTATGATGGATTTGTGAACTTCAGTAGTATTATGATGGAAGATGTGCAAGTGATTTGGGGGCCTTTTGACTTTAGGATGGAATTATAGAAGTGCTCATTCACAATATTTAAAAGATCACCTGCGGGGGGTGACAATGATCGGTATAGGATCCAAGCCTGTTGAATGCCCCAAGATGGCTTAACACTGTTTTCGCTTTCAGTTTACATTTACCTCGGTTATTCTATATTGGAATATTTGTATTTATTGTTAAAAAGATAAGTGCTCATGCATTGACCTCAATGAACGCCCAATATCATGTACAGGTACCTTGTTTCGATATTTCTGGAAACGGGTGTATATTGATCAGGGGACTAGTTCGTATAATCTTTGCTAAAAAAATTCAGATCATTAATCAGCTTTCAATCAGTCACTCATCAAATCATTACCCTTATATTCACAGTCAATTAATTGAGCAACCGTTTATACATTAATTAATCCTTGATCAACATCAACTTCAGCGTCATTTTGGCGGACCTGTAAGGACTCACATTGACCCTGCCTCGCTGGTAGCCGACCAGGTACAGCTCTGAGGGAATGAAGGCGTCCAGCTGGGCTGTGAACTGGGCCAGCTGCGGTACTGTGCTGGGCTCCGTGATGACGGCCCAGGCCGTGCGGTCCAGCATCTGACTGCTGTTGGCCTACAGCCACAAAATGAACTCCGCGTCAGAACACCGTTAGTTTTAACAGGCTGTCAGGTTTTAACGGCTCATCGGTTACATTTAAAGGCTTATCGGTTAGTTATAAAGGCTCATCGGTTGGTTTTATTACATCATCGGTTAGTTTATCATATCATGGGTTAATTTTAACTCGTCATCGGTTAGTTTTAATGCGTCATTGGTTAGTTATAACTTGTCATCGGTTAGTTTTAATGCGTCATTGGTTAGTTTTAACTTGTCATCGGTTAGTTTTAACGGGTCACCTGCTATATTTTAACTGCTCATTGGTTAGTACTCTATTTCAAGATATCACTGTTTTATTTTCTACAGATATTAGTTACACGTTTCAACTGAATGATGTCGGTCTACACAATTTTCATTGAAGTTTCATCGTACCACCTTTCAAGTTTAAATTATTGTTACTTCATTCTGTATAATTCTTTATGAGGTCAACTATCTTTCTCCCATTTCACAGTATATCCGTCAATTGTTATTCCCTGAATTTTATCAGGATTGTACAAAGAAAAATACGATGGGCTTGGTTAATAATTAATCCGATGTGCTGATCACCACTTACGCGCTCAACGATAGGCTAGTGAACT
>VOMN01085328.1:0-12794 GCA_014899125.1 Orchestia grillus
GGGAGGGGGGGAATAGTTGTATGGCCGTATATTTTATATTTTTCTTTCGAAGCTCTGTAAAGGTGACAAGAAAGGGCGGGGTGGGGTTGTGGGGATCTCAGAGTTGCTGATCTTTTCAAGCGAGAGACGAGGGAGGAAAATCGTATCCCGGAACTGTCGCGTTACCTGCGTATTTGACACTAGTCATGAGGCGAGTAATGGAAATAACATGAGGCGACTAATGAAAATAAGGTTAGAGTCATTGTATTTGTCATGAGCCAGAGAAGGTATGTATGTCTCCCACTTCTGTAGCGCTTCAGTGATATTTACCTAGAGCTTCTATTACATTTTTCCCATAGAGGGTTTGGTTTAGAAATGTATATTCCTAGTTACAGCAAGACTCGTAAGTTCGATTTAGAACATTGAATCATGATATTAAGTGACAATTAATTCAGTTCTTTGAAAATATCTCAATGTCATAACTTTTATTGAACTTAACTCAATGGTAACGATTAGCGACCAAAATTACTTCCATAGTTTGTGTCATTAAATGTACTCCTTCCAGTTACGTTTGTTCTTAGCTGTAGTTCACTTGGTAACATCTTGGTATAACTAAACTTCTGATGAAAATGAGTATTAAAAAATTAATTTTTTATCAGTGAAAATTTTATTCCCTAGTTGGTCATTTTTACTCTTGAACGAAATTCTCCCTTATGACATTAAAATTCGTTCAAAGCATTGAGTGAAGTCGAATGTCTGCATGAACTGAACCCTTCATAAAAAGAAGTGATACCTGCACTACTTTACCCAAGACTTCGCTGTTGCCTTTTACTCGCTGCACCAATGTCTAAAAGTCGACTAGAAGATTGATCATGGCTTCTCCTACGTACAAATCCGTTTTTGAATGCCCGACGTGCTTCATATGATTGCCAAAATTTAAATTGATGGAATTACTATTCGTTTCTCAGATTTTTTCCAAAGTTTTCTAATTTCATCTCAGAGGAGTAACACCAACATGTTAAGGGCTACAGCTTCTCTCGTATACGCACCTACAGAACCTAACACGACCACTCTAAATTCAATTGCTCGTTGAGTAAAAGTAGTTTTGTTGTACATTGACTTTCTTTCATAAAAACTCCCTCAACCGTCACTTTCTCTTTCATGCGAGACCTCCACTTCAATCGGTTGACCCGTCTCCTGAAGTGGTGTCTCTGGGAGACGAGGTCTAAAGCACTCCTCTCGTCCTTGCAAAAATTACAAAGTACCCCGTGATAACCGAATGCAGCTACGGTGAAATTTAAATTTTACTTGGAAAATATCAATGTAGGGGCCTAAAACCTTTTCACGTAATGATAGGATTTCTTTTCATATAGCGAACCAAGCGTTTTTACTGCTATAAATAAGAATTTTTACCTAGGGATGGGATATTGAAGCGAAGTAAAAATTGAAAGTTTCATACCAAAAATAGATCTTAAATGTAGGTAAGATGACATTGTTGGCTCTTGTAGAAACGACCCCCTGATGGTGGCTTCTGTGAGGCCTTGCCGCAATCTTTGTTTTTGTGACAAAGAACTGGCCTACTGGTGGGTGCCTACGTGTCGGTGAGCTCGCTTCTAGGGCAACGGTAAAATCTTGGCGACCTCCATATTTCTAGCATTCTGTCGTGCAAGGCGTGTTCTCACAAAAACGGTCTCCCGTCTGAATATTCTGATTATATAAAGATATTTCTTGCCTCACTGTACGTGCAACTGATAACGCACTCAAAAAAAAAAAAAGATCAGGCCTGCGCCGTAACATATTGTGCGGCATATTAGAGGAGAATGCAAACGTCCTTCAATTTGGCGTTTATTCGAGTAAGAATTATGGCGTTGACTTGTCGAAATCTGTGTTGTAACTTGATGCAAAGTCATTGAGCAGCGAATTAGTCGTGACCTAGTTTTATAGAATATACGTATCTTTAACTTTGTAGGTTCCAGATATTTTCCCTATTGATTATGATACTAATATAATATAAGAAACAAACTTCACTATTATCAAGTTAACTCGACAACACCAGTCTTAAACATTGCTTGCTAAATATCTTGTAATTAATGACGACACAGTGACGGTTACCCCCAGCCCAGCCGGTGCCCATTTGGGCACTTGGATGTGGTGGGCAAGGTGGGGCTTATCTCTTTTCTGAACCCCATTAAATGTAGAGAGTAGGCAAGGGGATTAGTACGAGTAAAATACATATTGTCTGCGTCCTCGTGCAGTATCTGGTTACCCAAGACCCATAGAATGATGAACACCGGCCTTGTCATACAAAGATAACTTTGTATTACTTTCATTCAAAGTATAATTTTGCGTTATATGTATGTATATGGACGTACATTATGGACATTTTCTTCAATTTCATTGTATTTCTTTTGTGAAATATTTTTAGAAAACTGCACATTTTCGAGGGATCCTTCGGTCATATCTAAGTATAGAAACATTTTCGTTCTAATAATTGTTCCAATAATCGTTCAAAGGTCTGTAAAAAATAGACGGTAATTGCTTGCATTGTGCAATACGACTGCAGACCATCCGCCATGGAAAATTACAGACCGCTTCCATGACGGCGAAAATAGCCGTGAGTTTTGCGAGCTTGATTATTATTTATTACTGTCACTTTCATTGTGAACGTTGCAGCTGTGAAGGCTGTGGAAAATCTTTCATGACAATCAATTGCATCTTTCCCCAGACTGAATTATGTAAAGCAAATGAAACTCAAGCTTGGGTCAATTTTCCAGGCCACCGCAAAAATATTTCCTTGTATTCAGGGTGAAGTAAAATGATCTGGCACATGTGTTTGTCGTATAAAAGAGAACGAAAATATGGACTAAACAAAATTATTTTCAACCTGGACCAAAATAAAACAAAATTGAATTGTGTATACATTTTGTAAGCGAAACTACTTTAGATCGTTCTTTATTCTGTTCGGCTTTTATTTAAACGAATTAATGTACCAGATCATATAGCCACACCCGGTATGCGAGTGCAGGTCATATAGCCACTCGCTCAGTTGAGCTCGGACCTCATGGCTCGCTCTGTTGATTTGAAGAAATGCGACTTTTCTTGAGAAAGTCAGCTTCGCAGCCGTAATTCCTTTCGTGTTTACATCTGCACGTGTCATGTTCAGATGAATGAACGCCCGCATTTATGTATACTCAAATGCATCGTCCTTGAAATTGATAGAATACATGCGTATGTCTAAATTAATTACTCTTGTGATTATATATACTCCGTACTTTAGAGGGTTGCCAACCCAGTTGTTATACGCGAGTACACATGATAGCGTGTTGAAAAAAATATTTCTAAAATTATCGTATTGGTTTTTCAAGTTTAAGCGTCGAGGCGTGACCACACCTTTGAATACGAATTTTTGTAGTCCAGTCATACTTTATTCTGCTATTTGTTGCTAATAATCATATATTTATTTCATCGAACCATAGTAATGCATAATCCGTTATAATCATACGATACGTTGTCATATGTATGTACAGTATGGAATAGACGAGCTGAAATGTATGTACGAAAATTTTTTGGCGCAATGGGCTGCGACTTTTTAATCTCAAAAGCCCCTTGCACTACCTAAAAAGAGTGCGCCTGACACCCATTTTGCGTACGTGTTAGGGATCATTTTTTCTCCTAACCCGTGATAGGCGTATGTAGGATACCGTTAAAAGCCACGGCGGTGGCTTACGTGGCCGATGAGGGGCGGCCCCGGTGTTCGCCTGTGGATGCCTGCTACGCATAGACTATTTTTTTGCAGCCGTTAAGATAACTTTCATTTTTACTCCTCGTTTGAATTTCGGGTGAACAAGAACTAGTCGTGCATGAACCCTTGCAGGGCGTGTGTGCGCGTGCACGCCGCTCGTCGGATCCTGTGGTACTTTATCGTAGATTCGTTGTCATGATGAATTAAGTTGCTCTATTCATAGGCTCTTTCTTGGTTACGTTTTATGTGTGAAATGTGTGCTCAGTTGTCAAATTATTCAATCTGAATAATAATGATTTTCAAAGTTTGAAGTGTGAAACTGTTATTAATTAAACTTGGTTTGAAGTATGTACATATTGGAATACCAGATCCATATCACTGATTGTCTAAGGACTCTAAATGCAGAGTCGTATTTTTTGCCAGTATAATTCAAAATACTTCAGCGCAAGTTAAATCTTACTGAACG
Source organism: Orchestia grillus (assembly GCA_014899125.1). Classification (NCBI taxonomy): domain Eukaryota; kingdom Metazoa; phylum Arthropoda; class Malacostraca; order Amphipoda; family Talitridae; genus Orchestia; species Orchestia grillus. The sequence continues at coordinate 4,188 of VOMN01085328.1, forward strand.
TCTTCTAGTATGATTTATGATATTTTTATTATTATATGAGAAAGCCTAACAAATTAAGTTGGAAATGTTACTCGTCCCGTGAACTGAGTTTAACATCTCGTCCTACGAGGTCTCTATCAGTGAAAGTGTTGAGAAGTCTTCGATGGCATCCACTGAAACGCTCAGCTAGTTTATGCGAGCACATATATATACATGTTGTCGCAAAAAAGTGAAACCACAGATTACTGGCTCGTCAATTGAGTGTTTGTTAAGTAATGCAAAATTTTTTTTCAATAGCCAATTTAACAGAAATACAATATTAATTTGTTCCTTACTTTTACTGTAATTCGTACGATATTTAATTGTGTGATGCGTAGTAAATACATCAGCATCAAGTATAACGTGGTAACAGGTTTCAGACCTTTATACATAGGCTGATTTCGAAGGTTATCAATAGTCTCGGCTTAACTCTTCACTACGTGAAGAATTATAGCACTTCCCTTCTAGAATCAACGCGACAACAAAGCTGTAATGGCTAAAAATATAAATAACTGCTTCGGAGGCGCTTCTTACAACACGATCAAGAGTTGCATTTGCACGAATCCATCTTCAAAAAATAAATCTTTTTAGTGTTATCCAGGCATGCAAAAATCACAAGTCTGTGGCCGATCTGGCCGTCCATACACCTAAGGGCTGAAGAGGTAGTCCCCTTTCGAGCGGAAGCTCAGTTTGTGGATTTGCAGTTCATTATCTTCGTTTAATTATACATATTCCACAATCAATGTGTTTGCAGTGTTGCAGGAAATTTGTTGTGAGGAGAATCAGTAATTAATTAAGTAGGCCATGATTTTTTCACTTCTTTTTACGTGTGGGTGGGCGAGGTGCTCCTGTGACCTTTCCAGTTGGCATTCACGTTCTTGACTGGCACGTCTATAAGTAATTTATGTTGTATCTGTCAACGTAGGTATACAAAAAGTTTTCTCTAAGGCAAAACTGATGTATATATAATTGTTGTGCGTAAAAATGTTGGACTAAATCTACGCTAATGCATTTTTGGGACCAGTACAACAGGCTAGCCTTCAGAAAAATATCTGTACCTCATACAGCACGTCTCCCAGGTGACTGGAGAGGGTTTAGCGACTGTTGGCACGAGTGTCCCCTTCCTTACTTTCTCTCTGCCTCTTTCTTGTGAACGAGATAGGAGTCTATAACGAGAGGCGTAACCCAGATGAGTTCCGGATATTCTTTAAATGAAAACACGAATCGAACCACTACTACCACTTCAAAGGTACGCGCTTTCTTTAACGATTTCTGTAGGCATATGCGTAACTTGCAGAGAAGACATAAAAGTTGTTAAACGAGTAGGGTTTGAGGAATTTCTTTACATCCGCCGTCGCTGTGATTGTACGTAAGAATTGAGCATAAAACATCAACCTGCCATGTGATCCGCTATGTTAAGAACTCCATAAATTTGTCCAAATTTGTGAAGTTTGAAACTAGTGCAGCATCCGGTGACGATAGAGTATTATACAAATTACTGCTTGTATTAGTTGTTTTTTAAAGCGCTCACATTAACTTACCTTGGATTCACAAATGAGATACTTCACTGAACACTCATACATCATGTTCGTATTTCCGTGCGGGAACAGAACTGTGGACACACGATTGATAAGGTCATTGCTGCGCGCGGGTTGAACTTTATATTTTTTTCTCCTCGAGATGCTGCAAATTAATTGCCCTGCCTGTTCTGCTTAATTGGAAATTAATCGCAGTTTTAGCCGTCCTGCGATGCTGTCAGGGGATTGTTAGTTTGCTGTACGTGTTGCTGTCAGTGGATCGCTAGTTTACTGTGCGTGTTGCTGTCAGTGGATCGCTACTTTACCGTGCATGTTACTGTCAGTGGATCGTTAGTTTACCGAACGTGTCGCTCACTGTATGAGACTCACTGTCCGCGTATTTGGATTACTACTGAAACGATGCAGAGTTAAAACTAGTTTGAAATATTAAGAAAGTTCAGAAATTACAAGTGATGTTCTTGTAGAGAAGTCACACGGCGAAAAATTGAAATGCTCTGCGTTGGCCCACTTCACACGGAGCTGTAAGTGTTAGCCGTATTCACGAGCTCTGCTCTCTCGGTGCAGGGGTGACCGGAAACCTCTGCTGTCAGTGTGTAAAATTTGAACGGTTCTGAGTCGTATAGCTGTTCTAAAAGGAACAGTTACTCATCTGGGTGAGGATAGACGTACATACAAAACATTCTCAGCAAACAAAATGAATATCCATAGAAAAATTACGCCTACAAAGGAAAAGTAAAACTGGTGTAGACAGATTTGAACTATTTGTACAATGTAAGGAAATAGTGGTAGTCATTGGGGGAATTTTATTTCAAAATATCAAGTGAATATGAAATTCAATGATTAGAAAGACTGAAAATTAAAATTTTAAGTGGAATTATGTGATACTCCTGAATTACTAACGGTTTTGGTGGTGTTTTGAAGTTACTTGTTACCACGTTGACTCCGATGCTCCACACATGTAAAATTACATGCCGACAAATATTTCTACTGTGAATTTAAAAATTAAGAATCTTGGTTTCCCAAATTTGGATACTCTATTAATTTTCATTCTAATCAGAACTAGCTTATTCGATTGCTGAACGCAAATTTGAAGAAAACTCCAAAATTTGTATTTAAACATGATAGTGCTTTGGTTACAATATGTTAGGTGAGATGATCGCGTGTACCGTATATGACCCACTTCGGAGTCAACGTGTTAAAGTTACATGCGTGAGATAGATCGCTGGAGGAGCTCGAACAGAGAAGCCCACTTTCTCGTACATTTGGACTGTAATTTATTTACAAGGTTCCCTGAGGTCGCCATCAATTTTGCTCCCGAGAAAGTCATTTACCGTGTAAGGACGCATTTAATTTCTAGTTGGTTCAGTGTAGAATTTTATATCTGCGTAATTTCTATTTGATGACCCTTGAATTTAGCTGACACACTTGCGTCGTATGACTATAATTAATTTGTGTTGGACAATGGCTCTGAATTTATTCTGGTAAAATGTAGTGTTTTCGTCACGACCGAGAGCGCTAAACAAAAGTGTCAAGTTCAATGAAGTTTCTTTCTATGTCAACTTGAGGTTAATTGCATTTTACTCTAAAAGTCTCGCTGTTCAATCACAGGTGAACGCTGGGGCAACACCTATGTTGTTTTATAATTATTTCTCTGTGTACCAGAAATCGTGAAAGATTGTTCCGTAGTTATCGGTACAATTTATTCATTGATTGCATCTAATATCAACTAAGAACATATTTTACTAGTAGAAATGTGAGCAACGTCAATTCTTTCGATATCTGTTTACTTTTAAAGACATACATATTCTGTATTAAGGGAAGTTTTCGATTGATATGTATACGTGGCTTGGTGAACGCACAAACCTTGATCATATGAATAAAACTTAAGAGCTCTGCTGAGAAAATCCAGAGATTCTATGGGGTGTTCAACTTTTGGGGTGAACCGTAAATTCTTATCTGTATTAACTTGGAGCTCCGACCTTTCTTATATGGTATTTCGCGAAGAAGAGTATTGATGAACATAAATGAAAATTTAATATTCCTGAGAACAAACCGAGGACGATGAGACTTCAGCGTTTCCAAGGGTGAAGCGTTCTAACTTTACCTTAACCAGTCACCGTTAAGCAAAATTATAAAACAATATTAATGTCATGTTGAAACCACACCGTGTAAAATGTAACAGTGAAAAATATAAATAAAGTCGAAGAATTAAGCATTATATTCTTATATAATAAATGAAATATTTCACATTTGAAAATGTGTAATTTACGTGAAGCACAACAGTTGAAGCCGAAAATATATCATCATTTATGCTAATTTTGTTTTTAAGTTCTTCATTAAAGGAACTTTAACAATAATAGGAACTAATTTTTCAAAAGTGTACGTAGACCGCCAGAATATTTTCCTCGTTTGAATCATCCAATGAAATTATATTAATGCGTGATCAGCTGTACGCACATTGATTGGGCTAATTCAGTCTTGGAAAGTCCAGGACTGGCCACCAGCAGGTGAAGGTTTCTGATCCTTCAAATGCCAGAAGCTCACCAAACAGGACAGACGACTCGAACCCTCGTTATCTTTTTTTACCGGCTGATCAGGACAGGCTGGAGCCTCATGCGATGCAAGGCTGCTAGCTTTGCATGAAGGTGCCCCCCGGGATGGGTGGTGTATTGTACACGGTGCTACAAAATGATCTAGCACAGTTATTGTGTTAAGTAAATACGAAATAAAAGGTGATCGAAAGTATTTCAATTTCTCAAATGCACGCATAATGCAATTTTGCTTTATTTTTTTAGTTCAAAATAATTCGTTTTTTTATTTGAGCTTTGTTAATCTGACAAATGTGTGAGATCAATTTGGCGTACTTTGTATGTCATCTCCCGGTACATCTCTGCCAGACCAGGAAGGTGAATATAATTACAGAGAACTTTGTTCAGAGGGAGAGCTCATGTCCTCTACGTAGACAGAAATGTCTTGTGTTCTTGTTCATGTTTGCCAGAGAAGAAAAAACTAAACTGTAAGGTTTAAAAATTTAACTTCGATGCAGAGAAAAATTTTGCAGTAGATTTTTGTGTAGCAGATGTGGAGTTGGAACAACTTGATTTTGAGATTTTAATTTTGAATTTATGGCTTATCCTGATCAGCATAAAGGAGACAGGGGCTACTTCTTGAATAATCCTTCTGCTGTTCAAAAGCTGTTGGATTGTGAGAGGACTATTCATTTTTACAGGAAGATAATTTATTAGAATTTATAACAGTTTATTTAATTCCTCTTTTAACTTTCACCCCCTTCCAAGTCCTATGCATCTCCTCTCTGCTTTATACTTGGTGCGTGTCTAAAAAAGTTTTAATTTAGCATTAAATTTAAGTACCTGCCTCAGCAAATATGTTCTGGACCGTCAAGCACGCAAAAATGGTCGCGCCGATGCCTTCAAATGCCGAGCAGGGCACCAAGAAATTGAACCTTTATGAGCAATTGGCTACGTTTTTTTATTTTTTTTCTCCTTATTTTTCCCCTTGAAACGCATGCGGTTCACCCACTCCTTTACCCGACTGCTAGAGCTTCAAGGAGTCGTGCAGTGTTTCCTTTAGGCACAGAAAGATAAAACCTCGCATGCGGCACTGCACTCGCGTGTTTTGTTAGTAATTTTAAGGCATTTGAAGGCTAATCGGTTGCACTGCACGTCAATTTGGTTGTGGGATAAAATTTATTTTTCCCCTTTACAAATTGATCAGAATATTGAAATCAGTTGGAAACTAGGTGTGATATTCCTGCAGTAGATTACCGATCACTTATCGAGATAATAAAATGACTTAAGCATTAGAAACTAATTCCTGTATGAAAAAAATAGATTTGTTTTCAAAAGGGTTTCAGAACAGAACCGAAAAAATCTAGAACGAATTTTCGGAAAAAAATACTGTATCCAGTTTGCCTCGTTCTGTCAAATATAACTCTATCATATCGGAGCAAATCGCAATCATTCCTAAAGTAACAGGAGATGATGTATATTAAAAACTTTCATTACAAATACACCATTATCAACAATTACCTACGAAAAATATTTATGTCTTGTGGATGTATCTGTACTGCTTGCCGCGTACGCCAGCATTTTCCTTCTGTTCCCAAAGGATAATCGAGTAGTGTAAGTACCCTCGGAGGTAAGGAGTGCCTGTAGTTCTCGCACACAAACCTTTTTAAAACAAATGCCTCAATGCACTCACGACTGCAGAAAATCCCCTGCGACTTCTCTGGATTCCTCCTGGGAGCGTTTTGGTACTGAGTTTGCATTTTGAACAACCTGCCGTCTAAACAAGTTCAGCCAGTAAATTTCCCAGGGAATTTCTCTTAAACGCCTCCGAGTTTATAGACAATCTGCATTTTCTGAGTGGCAAGTGGACTCCTTTAGTTTTTTGTCGCTGTAAGTTTAAATTTGAGAAAATTTTCAATCCACACGTGTGTAACGTTTCTTCCGTAATTATGCCTCTCTCACCGTGAACTTAAATCTTTCAAAAGACTACCATCAATTTTGGGAGTCAATTGCATCGGACATGAAAACGTAACCATTGAAGTGACATAATGAAACACTTTTCGTGTTAACATTTTCACGTCTCGCATATGCTTATAACTTCACTTTTCTAAATTTTTTGGTTACATGTGTGACAATATGTGTACAACTACTCTAGTGTCCAAGGATGCCCTGATGTAGCCCACATGTCAATCCGTAATTCTTCCAAAATATTATGTGTGTGGTGAATTGAGGGATTTCTAATCAAATTTCTTCTATTGCAGAAATGAGAAAGGAGTTGATGAGGAGGAAGCTTGCTTAACACTCTGTGCGTGGTCACTTTCAGCGAGCTCAGCATGTGAACCTATGATATTTTATTCCTTATTCACTTGAGTGGGTAAGACGACGGCTGTGCGCCTAGAACTTCTGGAAAATACTAGACATTTATCAAGGACTCTGTGTGAAATTTAGAATTGCAGGAGTTGAACTTTACCGAATGCTATAAACTTTATTCTCTCTTCAATCTTCTAAACTAACTGTTGTGTTATTTTCCGTAAAAGATCAATATTTTTTCCTGCGAAGGTATTTTATGAATTGAAGTGTAGAATTTGATGTAATTGAAAATTTAATTTAAAATTTACAGATGGGAAGTTTGATTTCACGTATAGACACTGACAGACACTTCGATCATGCTCTGAGGAAGTTGATGTTAGTTGTTCGGCTTGTCTCGCTGTGATGGGTGCAGGGAAAATATGTGAGACAGTTCTGAGCAATTTGTCTTGTGTGTTTCCTATTGAAAACTTTAGTCTCAAGATGGTTTTCATTTTATTTTGAAGACCCTGGAAAACAAAATTCAATGAAAAAATGCCAGTCCGAGCGTCGGATGACTGTCACACATGTCACATGACGGAGCCTATCGCTCTGGCAGAGCTGATCAGGACACACCCGCTTCGAACCAGTGAATCTACCAGAAGCAACGGACGGCCCGGAGCTCAACCTCTGGCCTCCAGCTCTGCTCGTCCTCCTGGTCCTCCTGTTCCTCCTTCTCCTCCTTCCCCTCCTTCCCCTTCCACGTCATCGTCGCCCATACCTCCTCCACCTCCTCCTCCAAGAAACCCTGTCCAAAACGCAGCAGGGTATGCAAAACCACAAAAAAAATCATCGTCTAAAAGCGATGCCGGAAACACCTCAAGCCGAGGCTCATTCAAAGACCGTTCATTGAACATCAGGGACCTAGACCCCATAGACTCATTCTTGCATAGTCCGAGGCTACGACGCCTCATCATTGAAAACCATCATCCGGAGCCCAACTACGCAGAGTTGAAGCGAGCCAAGCGAATCGAGGCCCTCGTTGGTAAGATCGACCGAGATCATAGGTCGAAATACCATGCGTCCCAAATCAAAAGAAGAGGTGGTGAAGAAGACAGAGACAGTGCCGCACGGAACGAATATGCTGCTTTATCACGTAAAATACGGTCGAGTTCGTCGAAGTCAAAAGAGACTGCAGGGAATGACGTGTCTCATTACGACTTGGTCGACGTTAGAACTTCGGCGACCAAATCGGCTACGGCAGTTCCTCGAGTGGGAGCAAGTGCAACGTCGAGTAACAGTAGGAGAGTTCATCCCTACATGAAAGTGAATGGTGCTAGTCCTTTAACAGATAGCAGTAGTTTGAACGATGACAGTTTTATGAAAAGAACGCATAGTGTTAGCAACACATCAGCTTCTGTGTCGACCATAGGTAATTTGAAAAAGAATGGAACCATAACCAATAATCGGAAGATATACCACACTGACGCTCAGGTTCAAACATACGACGTCGTTGTCGGCCCAGGGAACGGCTTAAAGGCCAAAATAGCGGCTGGAAAAACTTCAGGGTTCTCGGTGGTGAGGACCTATCTTAGGAAGAAGAGGTTTGCAGGATGCGGCTGGGGACCCAGACTGCCCCTTGGTTTCCTCATCGCCGGCTACGCCTTACTGGTAAATAACTCAAGTTGCTTGAAGATGTTCATGCTATTTGATTCGATAGATTTACATTTATTTAATACCATGTTTCAGTATTTACTAATTATCTCGTTTCTGGTTTGGTTGTAAGTTTGGGGCACATTTGTTGGGAAACACCGTGAATCAGCGCGGTTCTTGGACAATACCTATGCGGTTTCTGGGAAGTCGAACGGCGGGTTACCGGGTGTAAATTTAAAATAAGAAATTTACGTCCTGCACGTAAGTAAACAAGCCCGTAAACAATTTCACGCGATGATTCGAAATAATTACGTTGTACATATTTTTTTTGACATGCGGTTGGCTAAAAGAGACTTTCAACTGATTTTATTCAAAAAGAGGGCTGTGAAGAAAACTGCTACTGTTTGGACGCACGAGTTACCAGTTTTTCTTGAAGAAAAATGAACTGCCGGTTTTTCTTAAAAGAAAAATTAATTGCCGATTTTTCTTAAAAAATTCTGCCGATTAAATCAATGTCGGCCTTATTATGTCTTCATATACGTATATGTACAGAGTGTTCCAAAAAAATGTACCCCTTTTTTTGA
>VOMN01085333.1:0-14242 GCA_014899125.1 Orchestia grillus
TGACACAAATTCGCTGAAATACGTTGTCGCACATGGAAAAATTGAGAAATGTGAAGTTTAAGATTCCTTTTCCAAGGGAAGGCACTCCGTGGTTCCTTGAAAATTCTTTCGCCCCAGTCGAAAATCGAACCCTGACTCCCCAGCCATGAGTGAAAATCGGTGTTAAAGCACCATGAAGACCAAAAAACAGTGTTAATTCCGTTAGTTAACAACCAACAATTATTGCTGATTGATACAAAACTCAACTAACATGAAATCACCACTCTGTGTCCTAATTAGCAAAAAATGGAAAAATGGAGGAAAAGAAATGTTACCTCGTTGATGCAGTAAAACTTGTGTCCGGAGTGCCGCATGTTTAGGGTAACGCGTATCCAGTATACCACACATTCCGGACAAGAGTTTAATGTGTATATTGAAACAATATAAAAGGTTTTTTTAATTGGTTTGAATTCTCTGCTTTTGGAGAATTAACTTCGTGTATTTTGAGATGTTCATTTCACCCAAATAGCTTGGGTTAGTGGATAAGACAATGGAAATAAAGGAATACAATATTTGATATATTCTCAAAATTTGGAATTTTTCACAGAATAAGGGGTGATGAATAAGTGATTCACTTTACTACGAGGCATTGAAAGGAAAACTTTTCATTATGCTTTTTTAAATTTATAACAAACTCCTTACTTCCAAACTTTGTATCCAACTTCTAATATCTGATTTCTTGGCTAAGTCCGGATATGAAGAGTTGGACTGCACAGCAAAATGTTTCCTGAATTGTGAGTGCTATTTTTCCAACAGCATATACTTGTGTATTTCAATGCTTCGTGACAAGCACAATTCGTGAAAAACAAAGGGCCAGGGAGCACCATATACAGGAATTTGGTAGCTGTTAGATATACATATGAGCAAATCCTGTGAAATTTAATTAATAACACTACTATATTTTTCTTTCTTTTACATTTTTCTTGTCCCCAAAAAACTAATGAATTGACGTATCTGATGCATTCATTCTGCTCGTTCGGTTGCTGAGCCTACATTTTTCAGGAAGTTTGCGAATTAATAACCTGAAAAATGACACCTTAATTGGAAAAGAAATACATAATAACTTAAATACTTTTTACGGTAAGTGGAATTGTTCAGGAAACGAATGAATTTTCAAACGATGTATCCTTTGAGGCAATGAGTATTGTTACTTCAGTGAGAGCCTGTAACACACATTCACTTCTCAGAAAAGATTTACTGCAACACTGGGAGCCTTGCAAAGGAGTGGCAGGGCAGTGTTGCCAGTAGCCTCGAATTTCCTTAGAAGAGTTCAAGAATACCCGGTCGAATTCACTGATGCGAGTCGATTAATAATTATATGCGTATTTAAATCCACGTTGAAGTTACTGCTTACTGTGTGGGGGGCTAACTTTAGAGATTAATTGATAAAGGTCCGCATGAAATCTCAAGGTTTCGCTATGCCCTCTGCGCCACCAAGACATTCATCCTGGCACCTCGGTCCCACGAGTACAGAGGGTCAGTGCCTATCGAACTGCGGTTAAGTTAGGTCGAGTGCAAGTGTTCCTTGGAAATGTTTGGGGTCAGAACAGATAATTCTGCCTCATCACGAAAGTTTGAGTTCAATATTCAATAGGGAACTCAAAAATGAGCGACACTGTTTGTTGATTTCATGCGAGAAAGTTAGTGTTCAATTAGAAGTGATTTTTTCTCCAAAATCGGGTCCCGTACCTAGGCAGTTAGGGGGAATATTTGGGGCGTTATGGGGTCACGGACCCATCCATGGGCAGGTTTGGGGCGTTATGGGGTCACGGACCCATCCATGGGCAGGTTTGGAGCGTTATGGGGTCACGGGTCCATTTATGGGCAGGTTTGGAGCGGTATGGGGTCATGGGTCCATTTATGGGCAGGTTTGGAGCGGTATGGGGTTATGGGTCCATTTATGGGCAGGTTTGGAGCGTTATGGGTTCATGGGTCCATTTATGGGCCCGTTTAGAGCGGTATGGGGTCATGGGTCCATTTATGGGCAGGTTCAACAGCCAGCTGTACCTGAGGAGCGCACCCCTGACCATCAACCTCCGAGAGCTCCACGGAATTACGACTTTCTAATCAGCCATAAAATTTAAGAGACTTTTCGGGGTGCCTTTGATTGAGACTGTTCTCGACGGTCAGGATACGTCAACCAAACCTGTAATGTATGTACAAATATTTAGAGAACAACTAGTGTAAAACATGAGCAATTTTGGGTTTTGTTTAATTCCTTTATCGATTTTTTACGTTTACTTTATCTGCGGTTTCAGCTTCAACTGAAACAAAGACTTCAGGACAGGAAAAAAATCCGGCTATGATGTCGTGAAAAGACATTGCTTTAACAATTTTTTTTATTCTCCTTTTTCACTAAATAGTTATCGAAATAAGGCTCGGCAACGGTCGCACGCTGGTAGTCCCGTCTGTGTGAGTTTGCATGGAGGATTAAATGACTATGTTCATCTGTAGTACTGTCTTCTGTAGGGCAGGTGGTGATACATCGTATCTCAATGCGAAACAAGACGGCCAATTCGCTCTTTATTATGATTTATTGTTTTAAATAACAACAGAACTTGTTTTCTGACAGACTTTCATCACGCTATGTTCTGTGCCAGAAAAAAATACAAGCTTTATTTTCCAATGTGATTCGTTTCTTCCTTTTATTAAACTTTCAAAATAGACACAAACTAATGAAGCTATTAAAATACAGCGACAAGAAATAATGATGGAGTAAGCATGGCCTAGCTTCGTAAAAAATGCCTCGAAGCACTACACATTTCCTTTGGAAACGAACAATGCATTTTAAGTGAAATACTCAACGTAATTACCGTAGACTTATTTCAAACTTCGACGTTTCCGATTTTTGATCTACGCCGGACGGTATTCTATCAGTACTTATTTCTGTTTTTAAACTCGGGAAAATGACTAGCTCGAACAAGGCTTGATTGAAACTTCACTTGTGATTTTATCTATGTTAAACCGTGACGTCAGTTCAAGTGCGGAGTGCATAATGACGAGTACACTTTATACGATGGTTGTGATTTTGAATGAATAAACGAAATTTTTCTCCCAGATGGGGAGTGAACGAGTACTATTTTTCCTTATTGTTCAATGACCAAGTATAATTGTTCAGTGAACAATAAAGAATGTTGTTCATCAAACCGGGGATAATTTATAGAGTTTACTGAAGAATATTATTTTGTGTATAGATTGAATCAGTCATTTATTACTTCTATAAATTTGGATGAAGTGCTGGCTGACGGAATGAGGAGAGACCGCATAGGCCATCAAATACCATAGGATATTCAGATAAGAAAATTCAGAACAAATTTGAACAAGAGTAAAGTTATTTTCTGCTACGAATACACGGAGGAAGATTAAGGAACGGGCTTATTTAGGGGGTCAAAGGGAAATGCTGCCCCGGACCCCGACTGGCGTGCACATTGAGGCATGTGAAGCAAGCATCGAGGCGTGGAGGGTCAGCTGCATGGAGTCGAGAGCGAAACTCTCCACACGAGGGTGGCAGAATTCCAATTATTTTCTACACGCTGGCCAGACTTGTATCCTAAAAACAAAAGGTAAAATTCATTCAAAGGCGAGTTTGAAAATGACGGTGTTCGAAGAGAAAAGTACCCCCCGACGGAAGAAGAAGAAGAGGCAGAAAACGAAGAAGAAAAAGAAGAAGAAGAAAAAAACGAAGAAGAAAAAGAAGAAGGAAAAGAAGAAGAAGAAGAAGAGGAAGAAAACTTTGTAATTGCGAGGGAGATGCCAGATTGCATCGGGCCAGCTTCGATGGCCCCTGTTGCCTTCTCTCCGACGCGAGTCTGGAATGAAAGGCGCTTTAAAAAACCCCAGTGAAAAGTTACGGGCCTTGCAGCGTGAACGTATTGCCAGAGAAAATGGATTGTGTGTATCTGGGACGAGGAAAAGAAGTGGGACATGGAAATAATTGTGGTATTTTAAAAATATTTGTTGGACAGGGAAATAGTTGTGGTATTTGAAAAATAGTTGTGGGACAGGGAAACCATTTTCCGAATATCAACTATTGGAGAAGGAAACTATATCCCAAATACCAGCTGTTGGAGGAGGGAACTATTTCCCAAATACCAACTATAGGAGAAGGGAACTATTTCTCAAATACCAACTGTTGGAAAATGAAACTTTTTCCCAAATACCAACTATGGAGGAGTGGGAGAAAGAAAAAGTTGGTATTTTTAGGCAAAACTGCAATGAAATTTCGACATCGAAGAGCTCTCATTCTCATTAAATAATTTCGTAATCTAGAACGTTTGATGAGCAAATGAAGTTGCTTGAAAGTGCAACTATTGCACGTAGAATATGTTCTCTCATTAAAATCGCTGTAGATAACATCCATCGTGCAGCTTATCGAACATTCGAAAAGGAATAAGTTTAGTAAACATGACCGTTAGACATACGCAGCTATCCACGTATGTACATATGCAAAGATTTAATTTTTATCCGTTTTCTTTTCAATTTTCATTGAGTAGAATTAGTCCCTGCATCACGCCGTCTTTTTTGAAAGTTTTACTACTTTTGCGGCCAGTCCTGATCCCACACGAGTATTGTGAGGACTTGAGTCATGCCTTCGCTAAATGCGAAGTGCATCATCCAACTTTCGTTACTACTGCAGCTCTGAATTTTGATTTCATTTCGTTACCGCAACTCTTTTTTACATTTTACGAGGGTAAAACAGTCAACAGAGTACGTAAATGTAATTCAAATATGTAACATTGTTTTTCTTTTTTGAACGTAAACTGCATCACGAATCAAAGTAATTTTTTATTTTGTTCAGCAATTTTTCTTGAAAAAAAAGAACCTTTATTATTCCAACACGTTTTACCGTTGGGTTTTAAATGCCTTACAACTACTGGTGCGGTGGGGGATGTGAGGAATGTGTGGTTTAAACTTCCTTTCCCAAGGGAAGTACTCCGTGGTCACGTGAAAAGCCCCACCCACCTGAGCCGAGGCTCGAACCCTTGTCCTTTCGGTTGTGAGGCCATCACGTTCACCACTGCACCATGGAGCCCCATAAAAAAAAGAGTCCCGACTTCTTGACTCGTTAAGAAACCTTAAAATAACTCTACTGGTAAGATCATCTGAAATATCTCTTAAACGTATTGCAGTTATTCTTAGTTCCTTTTAGGTTTCATTCTGCTCCACTTTCTAAATCGGCATCTTTACTTTCACGCACAATAAGTTTCAGTAACTTTACACACAACTTCTGTGAGCGACTTGAAGCTTAAAGTTTGGCGTGATTTGCACTGTATTGCTGCCTCAAGAACTTGAACTCTCTGAACTTCATGAACTTCAACTTTAACTGGCGACAACCTTCGACGATCTCTTTGACTGGCGACAACTTTAACCGGCAACAACTTTGACCGGCGACAACTTTGACTAGCGACAACTTTGAATGACGACATTCCTCAAAGCCCAAGTTCGGCTGCGAGGAAATGAGTTATCTGCACTGTAAATAAGTTATCTTTAAGTGAACTAATTTCACTGCAGGACGTGTTATTATTTTTAGTGTATTATTATTATTTTTCTCCCTTTTAAATTAATTATGATCACTTTACAGTGAGATTTGCTAATTAAGACCTTGCAGTTTTGACGGCTGGAGATATGATTTTCACTCGAATTAATTTTTCCTCCCGTGATTAATTCTCCACTTCCCCTCGTAACCAATTGTCCATTTCCTCTCGCGACTAATTCTCCATTTCCTCTCGCGACCAATTCTCCATTTCCTCTCGCGACCAATTCTCCATTTCCTCTGGCGACCAAGTGTCCATTTCCTCTGGCGACCAAGTATCCATTTCCAATGGTGCCGCGGCTCCCACACAAAAGTATTCAAGCAGCAGCCAAGCCTCTGACAGCACGTGGGCGTGTTGCTTTTATTTCTCCAGAGTAAATTCCCTAGACATTATTATTATGCATTGAATAGCATTTATGTTTCCGTCAATTGCAATTTTCTCTTGCTATTATTTATTATCATTTGAATTATTTTTTGTGCACTTCTCTCTATTATTTTTCAAAATATTGCCCATACATGAAAATTGAATGGCGTTGTGAGATTCAGCCGTCAAATCTCCACAGTAAACTCGCTCGAGTTCTCTCGTGGGTTCCGGGAGTCACGAACTGTTTCTTGGGAAATGTCGTGAGCTTGAAAGACCTTGAAATGCGAGATCATATCTACATAGAGAATATTCTGCGTCTGTACATACATGCGTGTCAATATGATATTCTGCGTATGTACATACACGCTTGTCCATATGTGTACAAAGTGCAACGTTAATTCTTTCTCAGTGCTCTGATCGACCGGCCATTTTCTTTGATTTTGTCGATTTCACAATACCGTTCCTTGAGGCAAGCAACAGAGATGGCCGTCTCTGTGCCTCAAACAACGGAGGCGCCGGGAGACTGAGCTGCAACCTCCTAGGAAATCAGAGAGAGAGAGAGAGAGAAGGAGAGAGAAAGAGATGTTCGCAACACAAAGTTCATGCCTGCGAAGCAACACAATTTTTTAGTGTTGGAGCAGGTTAAATGTTATATCTACCTATAATAGAACGAGTCAAACACTAGCATCTACCAATAACAGAGCGAGTCAAACAATACATCTACCAATAACAGAGCGAGTCAAACAATACATCTACCAATAATAAAGTAAGACAAACGATAATATCAACCAACATAGGAACGAGTCGACACAGACCAGCTGTACGTGAGTACGTCGTGTCCCCAGCAAGCAACAGCTGGGCGAAGGCAATGGGTCTCAGTTTATAGATGAGGGCATCGCTTCAGCGCCATAAACAGGAGGCTGCACACAACGTTCCTGCCCGAGCTTTTGTTTGGTCGAGCGCCGTGCGATGAGCTCAAAATAGACCTCTGTACTAAAGGTCGTACTCGTTTTTGCACTTCGTTCAGTGGTCTGTTTAGGCGTCTACGTAAACCTAGAACTCACGCACCGAGAGGCTTTTTATACGGTCGACGGAACCGCTGAGTTCAAGGTAGACCATTTCATTCAAGGTAGACCATTTCATTCAAGGTAGGCCATTTCATTCAAGGTAGACCTTTTCATTCCAGGTGGACCATTTCATTCAAAGTAGACCATTTCATTCAAGGTAGACCATTTCATTCATTAAGAGCAGACACCTGATTTGGCAGAGTGCAGCTTCCGTGGCATGGATGGAATAAAAGAATTACTCTCAAATGAGCATGTTCACAACTTGTACTCACTTGTACTTGTGTTATTCTTGAGTTTGGAAATCTCAACGGTAGTACTTCGAAGTGTGTTCGCGCTAACCCAAACACCGATGAAAACTTGCATTGAAGACTTCCCCACACGCGGGGGAAGTTCCGAGAACGGCATTGTCATCGCGAGAATCATTGAATGAAATGTTTCAAAAGACGCTTGGACGCTGTGCGTACTTGTGCTCCGTCCAATGACTGTGCTCCTTTCGTGCTGGTGTCAGATGAACCTGTAGGTTTCTGGTACATTGATCAGTCGTCGATGGTTTCCGCACAAGCTTTAACGATTTTTTGAAATTTGGTACATAGTCGCGTCTGTATCGAACTCCAGTAAAATATGTTTGCACAGCGCCCAAAGATATGTAGGCTTTTCCAACATGCTAAAAATCCTTTTGTGCCTGTAGAGTTTCGAAGGGAGTTTTGTTCTCAGTACCATTCCAAAATTCCATTTTTAGCAAATGTTCTAAAATGGGCGAAAACCTACTCTCGTAGTTTTGAAGTAAAGAATTTATTCCAATTCAAGATTATTGACAAAAAACAGACACGGAGAATTCTAATGACGAAATCTACTGGGGAATTTATTCAACTTAATTCTAAGAAGGTGATGATTCTTATTGTATTAGGCACATTCTTATATTGCCACTGCTACTAAACTACAACGATAAAATCAACGCACAAAAGGCTTGCCATTCAAGTTTGTCGCACAGAGACTTTAATGTTTGGGAGACTGCCCCATTAAGGTCACATCCTTCATGCTAGGCTTTCTTCCGGTGTCACAACATGATGGCCTAACCACAGCTCTGACGTCACGCGCGTCATCGGGTCATCAGGTGGCGTGTCCCTGTACTGTTTGCAGACGTCCTGTTTGTCTAGGTGGCGTGTCCCCGTACTGTTTGCAGACGTCCTGTTTGCCTAGGTGGCGTGTCCCCGTACTGTTTGCAGACGTCCTGTTTGCCTAGGTGGCGTGTCCCCGTACTGTTTGCAGACGTCCTGTTTGCCTAGGTGGCGTGTCCCCGTACTGTTTGCAGACGTCCTGTTTGCCTAGGTGGCGTGTCCCCGTACTGTTTGCAGACGTCCTGTTTGCCTAGGTGGCGTGTCCCCGTACTGTTTGCAGACGTCCTGTTTGCCTAGGTGGCGTGTCCCCGTACTGTTTGCAGACGTCCTGTTTGCCTAGGTGGCGTGTCCCCGTACTGTTTGCAGACGTCCTGTTTGCCTAGGTGGCGTGTCCCCGTACTGTTTGCAGACGTCCTGTTTGCCTAGGTGGCGTGTCCCCGTACTGTTTGCAGACGTCCTGTTTGCCTAGGTGGCGTGTCCCCGTACTGTTTGCAGACGTCCTGTTTGCCTAGGTGGCGTGTCCCCGTACTGTTTGCAGACGTCCTGTTTGCCTAGGTGGCGTGTCCCCGTACTGTTTGCAGACGTCCTGTTTGCCTAGGTGGCGTGTCCCCGTACTGTTTGCAGACGTCCTGTTTGCCTAGGTGGCGTGTCCCCGTACTGTTTGCAGACGTCCTGTTTGCCTAGGTGGCGTGTCCCCGTACTGTTTGCAGACGTCCTGTTTGCCTAGGTAGCGTGTCTCTGTACTGTTTGCAGACCTGCTGTTTGCCTAGGTAGCGTGTCCTGTTTGCAGAAGATGCATTATGGAGTCCAATCACATTGAAGGGAAGGTATTGGATGTCACTTAGAGAGCAGGGCTCCCGAGTCAACTGTTTACCAATTGTTGACGTTGAATTTTTAACTTGGTATGATCGAAGCTGTGCGAAAAGTTGTTGTGGCTGTTGGGGCTCAACGGAAATAGGAGAGTCATTTCAATCTGGAAGCTAAAAGGTTGAAGTCTTTGAATGGAAATTATTTGTTGTATTTGTTGAAGTATGTATAGGCAGATTGGAGTGATGGAGTGTGAGAACATCACCTGGAATTCTACCGTTTGTATGAAATTCTCGTTTATGGAAGCACCATAAATCGCTCAGTAATAAAACTTATTGCGCAAGAATTTTTTTCCAAAATAAAAATCAACGAAGGGAAATATCCGTTTAAAAATGCCGTAGAATGCAAATGCATCCCAAATTATTAACACAAAGTCATCTTTCGTCCTACTAAAAGCTAATGCAATCTAATCCATACTGCACACACTCATTTCACGCGACTTCACACGTGCAAGGAAGAGTTGAAGTCCTGAGCCTTTGAATAGCGTAGCAGGTGCAAGTTCAGATCGATAGGGGTCGAGGGCTGTGACTAGTTTACGACTCAATGGGACTAGTTTACTAGTTTACGAGGCCTGAGACGACTAGTTTACGGCTCAGTGCACTCCCAATCCCCACGCTCCAACTCTTCAACACCCGCATTATTCCTACAGTAAAACTGCAGCTGGGTTTTGTGAGAGGAGTCAGCGACGGCTTTGTGAAGCGGCTTTTGTGGGAAGACGGTGGGCGTTGTGGGATTGAATCGATGTCTGTGCGTGCGTGAATTCATCGTTCGTTTGTTCGGTGGTTTTTGTGTCACAAGAAATGTTGTGGCAGACTCACGTTTGAAAAAAGCATGGATAAGGTGGAAAGGTCTTGCAAAGATGTACGTGCGTGAGCTCACGTAGGCAAAAGCACGCGTAAAGTTCAGAGTCGGTGTCATCAACACAGGGTGGGCTATAAGTAAGGCACCCTCACTAACGTTGGTAGTCCTGATACACTAAGCAAATCTGTGATAGTTCCTCTGTTATACTAGATGATGCTGATTTATTTACCAGTTACAGGCTTATTGATTTTTTTGAGAGAGGGTACCACCCTGACAGCTTACCCTGTACTTAGGGTCAGGTCCCCTGAAGCTGGAGGTGGTTAATTGATCAGCTGACGTCACTCATTGCTGTGGACGCCAATCGTGTGATGGGTTGTAGAGTTGGCTGAGGACTGATATTCAGGGCATTAGCCTTGAAACCAACGATCTTATAATTTAAGGTCTAATTTAAGTTTTGGGGCACATTATCTAATGATAGCGATCGTAATAAGTTGGTAAAACCTCGGTTTGATGATATACCCCTGAACAAGCGGAAAACGTCTTCACTTCATTCATTAAAGTTTCATGTTAGCGCGTTATAAATTTGAACTCTTCAAATCTATTTTGAGAAATTTCTGCATACGCTTGTTAATAGTTGGGGATGATACCATCCCCAATCCATCTATCTTACATTTTTTCAGATTGTTTTAAATTTTTCTTTAATATGCTCAATAGTTACCTCTGTTTGGTGACAATTTACTCTGGAAGTTTACTTCTCTTAGTTTTTTGAACACATTATTGTGTAAATGCTATATTTAAAACGAGATACTTAAACACTAGGAGTAAATACCCTAGACTTTTGCAAATAAATTTCCAGTATCGAAGAGTTTATCAAATAACAGCTAGCAGTCCTGTGACTCCCCAACGTTGCATAGTTGTTCAGGTTTGTTCCTAAATCAATATTATTAAAATTTACCATCTTATCCAATAGTATTTTAAATAAGCTCAGCAATAAAAAATATATTCTTTCTCAGTGCACTTCTTTTTTAGCATGAAATGATCATGTGTTTCATCATGAAAAAAGTTTAGATGAAACTGAACAATTAAATTCTCTGCTTTAAAGCTGGGAGATAACTTTTTATCAAAGCTCTTCAGGATACGGTTGAAATTTAGAGCTCATTTTCAAATAAATCTCGTCAAAAAACAGTTGAAAATTTTCAGTGGATGTGTGAAAATATCCTCATACACTCGTCACTCATACATGGTTATCCATTTTTGCCCGAATCTCCAGCCCCACCGCCCGTGGAGATGATCACAATAACATAATTGCTTTTAAGCCATCGGTACCCGCGCCAATTCTCAAGAGATTTTTATTCAGCAAGCGTTCCTTGGATTTGAAACATTCGCCGCTCAGGTATCGGAGACTCGTAGCCAGGATACCTTCACTCGAGATTAAAATTTCTAGTTCATTTAGTAAAACGCCTCTAATTCTCTGCGGTCAAAATTGGAAGCCTAACGAATATACATACATAGACCGATAGACCGCATAGCAAAGTGATATTGGCTCTTTGGACTGCAGGCTCATGTTGGGTCTGTCAGTAGACTCAGAGAAAATAAATTTGCATTCAAAGTTAAGATATATAATAAACCTAAACGATTTTCATCGTGGTATTTATAATATACTTATGTACATACGTATCATGATCAATTTCTTCATGAGAAAGCACAGAGCGTTTCTGCGAGTGTTTGAAACGCTTGATATTGTTTTTTATTTAGAGCGACGGATTTCTACGGTATCAAAACTCACCGCGAATACAAGAACGACTATTCAGTAATGATCAACATGCAGAAAAACAACCGAGTTATTGTTAACAAATAACACACCAAAAACGATGTGAGTTAATACGGAAGACTGTCGCTTTGAGAAATGTCCGTACAGGACACACGACGCAGCTAACGAGGGCTCACGGGAAGCAATCAAATGTTTATGGAGGGCACACGCACCGTATATCATTCGGAAAGAATTACAGGTCCATACTATGTAGTACTACGCCAAATTTATGTAGGTATGTATATATTTTTTGTGTGTGCGGTATATCAGGCGAGAAGAGCTATTATCAGCATCCATCTATACTGTGTAAAATTACACTAAGTTTATAATATGTTTTCAGGTTTGTGTAACTCACGCACTGAAGGAATTAAAATGGAAACAATTCCCAGGTCCAGATTCCTTGGCACCCATTCCTAACAGCAAGACTGTGTCAGAGAAGGGAGCTCGTATCAATGATACAAATAATTACATTATTTCCGGGACAATTTACCGTCTTTTTTAAGACGGGGCAACGCTACCTCATTGCTACGACTCTGATGACGTCGATTGCTTGCAAATGCGCACAGTAGCTCCAATGTGCAGCTATGTGATCAAGTAGGGATAATAAGGGCAGGGATATACATGCACACGTACGCTTAGAAATAAGAAACAAGAAGGTGCCTCATAAACTATATCTTGGGTTCAATTTCTTGATGAAATATCTGTAATATGTACGAAAATTAGCAACTTTTCCCTTTTCTCCCTGAAACATGGACAGGTTCGGATGCACCGTATCGTGGATACAAGATGCCATGTGGATGAAGCCTCATTTGTTTATATATAAAGTGCTCGTGCTATTCCGATATGAAGCCCTTATATTTTTGGCTCGTGAATGTGTCATTTAGCACCAAGGGATACGTGTGTGCTAGATGTTCCTTGAAATATAGAACTCCAAGGTTACATTTTTTCATGTATGATTTGAGGTATCCTTTCTTTAAATTGTCCTTAAAAAGATATACTAGATATGAAGCATCTTGGAATATTAGACTCTTAGGATACATTAGTAACGATAATTGGAGAATTTCGGCTAGGAGTTTACTTATGTACCAGAGAACCTGAGAGGGAGTATGGGGGAAGTGTGAGGGAGTGTCAGGGAGTGTGTGAGGGAGTGCGTGAGGGAGTGTGAGACAGAGATGAGATATGGAAAGCACCATGACGACAGGTTCTCATACAAAACCGAAGGGGGCCAGACAATAGGGAAAAAAAGCTTCTTTATAGACTTGATTATTATCGTCAAGGACAACGGACGATTCCGAGAACATATCGACCTGACAGTCAAAGAGTGCCAGCACCAAATTGATTAGATCTTGCGAGTCTTCAGGACACGAGAATCGGGACCGATGTTTTCGGTGTTCAGGGCGCTGATCCTACCCCTGACCGAGTACTGTTGCCAACTGTGGAATCCAGGCATTAAAGAAAATATCGTAAAGCTGGAACGTGTACGACGACGTTTCACTGCGACGGTTCGCGACTTTCAGGATTTAGACTACTGGGAACGCCTGAAATTTCTCCAACTGTATTCTCTTCAACGAAGAAAGGAGAGAGACCTTTTAATTTACACTTGGAAAATGATTCGTGGAATAGTCCTGAACTTCAAAAATGAGACCATAATGTAGAGCACAAAGCAGCACATTCGTTTCGGCAAGATGTGTGTTGTGCTAACGTTCAATGCGAGGGCGGCGGGCAGCGTTCGGACTAGACATGAACAATCCTTCGCTGTGATGGGACCCAGACTCTGCAACTCTCTGCCTAGAAATCTGAGAGAGTGCGATGGTTCCTTGGACGGCTGAAAGACGAAGCTATCCCTGATAGGCCTCCCTTGCCCCACTATCATCAAACGGCAGAGGGAAACGGTCTCATTCAACAGCTCGCGGATATGCGAAGGCACACCATGCACACAAAGCGGCGGCACTAGAGTGTGACCGGAGCGTGAAGGCCCAAATATCTCCAAGTATCCAAGGAGTGTGTGAGGGAGTATGAGGGACCTGAAACGAGATTTTGAAAACTGTGACAGATAAAGAGGAGGCACGTATCTAGTATCCTTATAAATAGTATATTTATATATATGTGTTGGCAGCCCGTATAAGACCCTTACTCATCACAGTTTTTAAAATTTCCATAATTAAGAGATGTGTGCAACAACTCGAAAGTGCGGGAAAATAAATAAATCCACAACAGAAATTCTATAATTATTTTTATGGAGTTAAACTAAATTATTTTTATCAGGAATATGGCCCAACGTGTCACAGAAAGTCCAGTTTATCTTCATGTAGAAAACGTACTCTAGGTCAGATGACTGCGGTCTAAGCTATCGTCATCCTCGACCTATTGTACACGTACGTGCGTGTAGATGCAGCGCAGTGTGTACGCTTACGTGTAGGTTTGTTGCATTGCTGCGTGTGCTGTGTACAGGACTCGGAGTGTGGCGCTGTGTGCGTGTCAGAGATCCTTTCACACGCCCTCACAGGGCTTGGTGGACTCCCTCACGCACTCCCTCACATTCCCTCACGCACTCCCTCACATTCCCTCACACACTCCCTCGCATTCCCTCACACACTCGTCACATTCCCTCACACACTCCCTCACATTCCCTCACACACTCCC
>VOMN01085360.1:0-17208 GCA_014899125.1 Orchestia grillus
TATAAGCAGGGCATGGGCAGGCAGGCAGGTCAGTACCACGACGTGCACGTGAGGGTGTGGTCGTAATGAAGTCCTGCGTGCTGGTGAGTAGCGGGATACCTCACCGTTGAGAAAAGATATATTCTGGAGTACGTCGGGAATTCCCACTAAACTTCGCTGGGGAAAGGTCCAATATTACACGTTAATTGAGCTGTCAATTAGCCATTTGAGTAATCACTAAATAATATTACCGATTAATAATTGTTTCATTTCTGTCAGTAGTTATCCACCGCGGAGGACGAATTTTACGGTAACTCGACGACGGAGTTGCTGTTAGTTGGAACGTCTGAGGTTTATTATTCCTTTGCATGTTGAGAAAAGTCACAACGGTTTACAGACGCTATATTGGTTTCAGTATTGCTTCATTGCAAAAATACCAGAGGAAGAAATGTGAATGTAGCGAGCATATGCTAAAAAATATTAATATACGTGTAGAAAAATCCACACACGTCCATGCATTTAAACATATATGAATATGTCGAAGTACATATGCGGGCCAAAAAATTCAGGGTAAAATACTGCATTATCGAAAAAATAATGGAAAAATTAACGCCATAAAAAATAAACATAAACTGAGCTCGGGCGTTGGTTGGGTTTGTGGCCTAAATAACAAGCCTATTTCACCCCTCCCCCCTCCCAAAAGGATTTGGGGTGGCCAGCGTTGCAGGTGTGGGGATGGCGTACGGAAGGTTATTAAAGTCTCTGGCAGGGCCCGGCCGCGGTCCTATCGCAGAGGGAGGGCGGGTCATACCAAAGTAATTGGTATTGCGTTAAAATACCTAGTATTGCAAATAACTGGTATTGCGTTAAAATACCTAGTATTGCAAATAACTGGCATTGCGTTAAAATACCTCGTATTGCAAATAACTGGTATTGCATTAAAATACCTAGTATTGCAAATAACTGGTATTGCGTTAAAATACCTAGTATTGCGTCAAAATAACTAGTATTGCGTCAAAATAACTAGTATTGCATCAAATAATTATAATTCCGTCGAAACAACTGGTATTGCGTCAAAATAACTGGCCTTGCGTCAAAATAACTGATATTACATCAAAATAACTGATATTGCATCAAATCTCACCATCAAAACAGAACTCCACCGCTGAAAAAATTAATAAGAACGCACGCAGTAAAAATAATGGCATGTGTCTACGTAACATGTTGCTGGTAATATGTAAAATAACGACAAAAATAGGAATAAAATAGGCCACTGCCAGCGCCGCAGCCGAGGCGTAATTTCTTGAGAAGTCAAAACGTTCTTTCACCGCCATGTTCCTCTCGGGAAATAGCCCCTAATGTACGAGGATTCCAACTCTAAACCAATTTCCTGCATCCTATTTCTGAAACTAATTTCCTGCCTCCTATTTCCCAAAACTATGTTCATGCATCCCAATTTCCGAAACTATTTTCCTGCATCCTATTTCCCGTAACTAAATTTCGGTATCCTATTTCCTGTTCCGCGTGTCCCGCTATACAAACTGTATTACTTATTTAGTGAAACCCATTTACCGTCACCCTTTTGCCACCACCCATTTGCCGTCACCCATTTGCCGTCACCCATTTAGCGTCACCCATTTAGCGTCACCCATTTAGCGTCACCCATTCGCCGTGCCCCATTTACCGTCACCCATTTGCCGTCACCCATTTACCGTCACCCATTTACCGTCACCCATTTACTGTCACCTATTTGCCGCCACTCATTTGCCGTCACCCATTTGCCGTCCCCTATTTGCCGTCATCTATTTGCCGCCACTCATTTGCCGCCACTCATTNGTCCCCCATTTGCCGTCACCCATTTGCCGTCCCCAATTTATTCCCACTCATTCTTCACTATCAGTTTTGCATGAGCCATCTCCTGCTCGCAAGAAACGACTTCAAGACGGCCGTCGACGCCACCACAACCTTCAGGAGGAAACCATTCTTTCATTCTGCAGCGACGTCTTCCCGCGCGAGTTTTACGGAGGGGTCCAAAAAAAGTGTACGCAATGTTCGTATCTCGATCACTTTGAAACAAAAAGACTCGTACTTTCTAATGGCACGTGCTCCAAGCCGTAATGTTCTCCGTGTCGACACTTGAAATGAGTTACACGCGAAAGACATACACACATTCACGACGGCTTAGAGCCTTAAACGTTTATTTGCAGACAGAGGTAAAACTACATTGAATAAAAGTACTGCACAGTAGAATAAAAAACTTTTAACATTTGCTGCCCAGTAAAAGTTAACAAACTTGTAAGGCAAGTTTCAGAGAAGAAGCTTCGTTATTTTTATCATAGCGGGGACTATTGAATTACAAAAACTAAATGCATTTTTTCCGGACTCCACCGAGTAAAGGGGTCCCTGGCGATACCTCTGGGGAGCAGAGGTCGCGGGGGGCATCCCGATTGAACCCGGGTGCCTGAAGGGTCATCCCGGCACCACAGGCCTGCCCTCCGTCGGTATTTTCCTTTTCCAAGGTCATGGATGGGGTACAGAGCGGTGTGCTGTTTTTGGGGTCGGGTTTTTTGGGGAGGATGGATTTTCTGGTTGCGTCGCAAGCTTCCTGAACGTCACGGTGGTTTTATTTTTTTAGCAGATTTTGTTTCTTATTCAAGCGTCTTTGTGAAATCTTTCTACTCGGGTAGCGCTCCGTCAAAACCTTGTCGCTAAAGTGACGGAAATTATGATAGAACACCTTACAAATTAACACATTATTTCATTATTGTAATAATGACTCGAAGTTGATGAGATTTTGCCTGAATGGAGCTGATTAAATTAGGAGTCAGTGTATAAACGGAATTTTTATTTAGTTTCACTTTTTGAGATGTAAGTGCAAAAAGATAGGATTTTGAATTAATTTTTATGGAAACGAAGATAGCACACCTTCTAAAATTTACAACTTGCAAAACTGCTTAATATTTTCATGTATTCTCATTCGATTGTAGTATACCTACACATCGGTTATTTATAGAATTAATTAGTTGCATAAACATTTTCATTCGTGTTGCGTCCTAGCATTCTTTAACAGCGCACCACAAGGTCTCCCATAGACGTAATCTTGCCTTGCCAATATACCCTTGAGATTATCGATGGGATTCAGATCAGGGGACTTTTGGGGCCAGAACAAAGTAGAAATATTGTAAGCTTCGAACCATTTGGCTGTCAGTTTTGCAGTGTGAACTGCAGCGCTATCTTGTTGGAACACTGCGTCGTTCTGAAGATGGGCCGGGAATGGAAGAAGGTTTATTCTAAGACCTCTGCATGCTTTAATCCGTTGTCCTTTCCTTCCTATTTCAAGCCTTACCTTCGATGGAAAATTCTCCCTTGATCATCTGAGATCCTCCAAAGATTCGTTGGCTGAAGAATTACCTCCACCCGTATATCGTGCCAGTAGAACTGAAAACCCTTTGGACCATCTAAACTAAACATTTTTCAGCTGAAAAAATTACTTTTGTTCAATCTTTGCTATTCTATTGCACTTTATCCCGCACCCACATCAGTGCTGGTGCTGTTTTTCTCTTCTGGTATACACAGTTTTCTAATGATTTTAAAATTTAATGCATTCTCGTGGGTGTTAGGTTTGAATCTAAGGACGTTTGCAGGCTGCTGGAGCCTCTCCCCGTACAAAAAGCTTCACGTGGCAGCCGATCCTCTCTCTCATGTCAAAAAGAGGCTTCGTGGCGTGGACCAAACCCAAGATTATTGCAATCAACACATTCTCCATACTTTTGCCCGCCTCTCCGTCTGCCGACTTGACGACTGTAACGTACCACTGTACCTGCAATTGGTACCTCGTACCACTGTACCTGCAATTGGTACCTAGTACTACTGTACCTGCAATTGGCACCTCGAGAACTAAAAGCACCTCGACTTCCGTCAGCGTTCAGGTGCCATCACCATGAAATCGTGACGGAATCTTGCGACCGAGCGTCGCATTGTGCTCATCTGCACCAGCTCTGTTGTGTTGTGCTGTGTTGTGTTGTGTTGGTGACGCAACGGCACGTGTGTTTCCTCCAGAGGCCTCCATCCAAAACCGCGGAATGAAAGGGAAAGGCCAAATTGCGGGGAAAACATACGGGCATTTTGGACCTCGCGAGGTGTCAACATCTGGCGAAAGTGGGTTCAGGAACGTGGGTGCGTATTTTGAAGTCAGTATTCGTTGGATTTGGTGACTGAGCTTCAAATATTTGTTTCCATTTGAAGATGAAAAAAAAACACGATAAATTGTTAAAATACGTTCATGGATATATATATATATCTTCACGAGCGTACTTCAACAATTTCTCGTGAATTTTTTCACCTGTGTATATAGTGGCATATACATATGTATGTATGTTTCTATGTATATATATATATGTATGTATATATGCCACTATATACACATATGACATTTTCATTATAGAGAGTTTATATACAGTATTATATACGATAACTCTTTATAGCCCGTTAGTTATGCGAATAACGTACATTTTGCATAACAAATAGATAATTATCTCAATTATTACAGAACTTGCACAGATGAATCCCTTAGAAAACAACTTAACTGAAATTCGTACTTCAAAAATAGAAGAGTATAGACAGAAAATCGAAAATTAACTTCCATGGTTGGGCCGACACCCAAACGTGGATATCGAGTGTTAATTGTGGTATCAATTCTGTAGTCCCTGGGCACACTGCTGGGCACACTGCTGGGCACACTGCTGGGCACACTGCTGAACATACCGCACTGCTACGACGAAAACAACTGTCACGATTCTAAGCCTCATGGAAGTTCATACATAATTCAAATAAAATTTTCAGATAGTTTATCCAGTGAAAAAACAATTTTTGTGCGTATTTTAATTTAAAAACAGGGGAGAACCAGCGTGCCTTGGACGTGCTTTTGCTGACATTTTTGTTAATACAAAAAAAGGCAACCGCTGAGCCGTGTTGCCACTGAGGAGGCCGACCGGCGCACGCCCGAAACAGTTATTCGCCTCAGTTACATTACAGGCATTCACACGATCAGTCAGTGTCAGAAGACAGGGTCCAAAGCCCACCCAAATATGGGCATCAAATGCTAACTTTGCTCTCTATTCTTGAATCAGGTCGGAAGTCAAAGGTGTCTTTTTGACTAATTGACTAATGGAGTATATCACATAGGTGAAAAATTTAGGACCAGACGGGAAATGTAATTATTTCCCCTAAATAAATTAGTTTTAAAGACATGTTAGGTTTGGCATTAAGGACTATATTCTTATATCCTTGGAACCATAATCCAATAAGATAGTTGCATCAACACGTAAAACTCTGTCTTTCCAGGGAAAAGAACAAATTTTGACTAATCATAAAGAAAAGAAGTCAATTTCTTAATTGCTGGTCTCATTCTCAAGTCTGAAACTGTGGTGCAGGGTGTGGGTAGTTCATTAAACACGTATCAGACGCTTGATTCTAAATAAAACACCGGCTGCCCTCTAAAAACGATCAAAAGATGTTAGCATGGCTTTCTAGGGCCGTTTCTACACAGACCGTGGCATCAATGTCTCATAAATTCAGTCAAGGAGAAGAGACGGGCAGGAGCATATGAAAGAAAACATTTCTAACGAGTTAATTAACAAAGGATCGGGCTCCAGCATCCGAGCCTAAAATTTCTAAAAAATTCAAAAAGCTCGTCAAGATTTTGTGAAGGTGCGTGTCATTTCTAGACAATGGACAGTGGGATGAAGTTCATTTCAGGGATGAATCGAATACCAACTTGTTTGGATCTTTTGGTAAAATGCACGTACGACCAGAAGCAGATGAGTATCTCCTCGATGTGTTACAAAGGTTTGAGTTTGGAGGTGGAAGTGTGATGGTGAGGGGCATGATTTCCTCCGCAGGAGTTAGTTCAATTGTTTGTTAGCAACGGAAAATTAATTTCGAAATTTATAAACGCCTTTTTCGGTAATAAGTCGTTCTTAAATTACACTCTGCTTCTATTCAACCTCTTTCATGCACGACAATGCGCCTTGCCACATGGCAAAAAAAGGGGACTGCTTTACTTGACGAGGAAGGTATTACTGTGGTGAACTCATCAGCTCACAGTCGCAATTTAAGTCCAATAGAGAATCTTTGGTAGATCATTAGAGAGAGGGCTCAGAAAAAATCAGGGAAATCAAAATCACTTGTAGCAGTTACTGAAGAAAGAATAGGAAGGACTGACTGGTCCTTTTTGCAAGAAATTAAGTAGATCATGTGGCAAAAGAGGTAATGAAATCACCAATAATAAAGGAATATTCACTAAATATTGAAAGATTTTTGCGAACTGTACTTTGTCAACGAATTTTCAAGCCGTTCCTTAAGTTTTGACCAACGCGAAATGCTCTTATTTCACGCTTTACAGGTCTTCGGAGTGGCATTGGTGTGGGGGGCAGCGCGAGGCGATCCTTCTTCGACGTCCCACGTGTCCATCAGCCTCGGCAAGTCCAGCGTCGCCTACAACAACGACCACCTCCTCAACCATGAAGGCTCACCAGGCCACAAACATGGTCTAGAACAAGCACACAGTTTTGTTCACGTTCCAGAAAGCAATTACGATCCAGGTTCAGGCCCCGTTGAAGTCCATGAACCGTCTTTTTTCAAATCTGATCGCGAGTTTAGTTTCGGGAAGAATTGTCACTTTTCCGTCACGCCTTTCATCCACTCGACTCCATCGCCGTCGTACTTTGAGTTCCACGATCACGTCAGCCAACATCCTTATTCCATTTCATCGCCGGCGCCTTTTCATGATTCCAATGCTGATAGGTTCCATTATCCTTCTTTCTCGTTTCCACATTTCTTCGGGCCCACCCCTCGGCCGGACTTGCGCGTGCCAATGACAGAGAAGAAACCTGGGAATGTTGAGGCGCCTCCCGAGAGCGATTCAGAAGAGACAGTTTCATCAAAACGAACAAAAGCTGGTACTTCAAAACAAACGGAAAAGGAGGAGCCAAAGTCAAGTGAAGGTTCAGAGCAAGAATCAGTCGAAACAGAATCGAGGAAAGAAGAGGAAAGCAAAGAAGATGAACCGGAAAGTTCTAAAGAAAAATCCAGTAGCACCTCTACTGTAAACGCGAAGGTGTTCCACCCTTCGGAGAAGACTCATTCTTTCCATCATGCTCCAGATAGCCCAGAAACTCTTCGTATCCCCACTCGTAATGCTTCACCCTATCACAAGTCTCGATTTTTATCTGTCCACCCACACGCTTTCAAACACCACCGCGCGCCACACCAGCTCAAGCACAACCCCGAGGAGAGTCCTGGATGTGCTGAAAAGCACAAAGACTTCTGCCAGAAAGACGACAACTATCCAGGTTACGAAATACTGAACGCTGCTTACCAGCACGCCACGGAGCTGCTCAGTTTGTACGCAGACGTGGCTGGCGTCAACACGGAGCTGTCGGTGGAGCTGTCGGAAAAGGTGGAGGGGCGGGAATCGTACTTGTGTCCAGCGAATATCACTTACGCGCAAATCTTCCGCGCTAAGAACGTCGGCGGCAAATGGAGGTTCATCGTCAATAACATCGAGCTGCACTACCAAACGCTAACGCAAACCGTGCGACTCGAGGAATGTTTGTTAGACGGTGAGAACTGTCCCTTGGTACCTCACTGCTTTGAATCCAAGTGTCTGCAGAAGTCAGTTTACCACAGGTTCCTTGTGTACGACCCCTACGATCTCTACATGCCTTTTTTAATCGAGAGCTTCAAGTTACCTACTGCCTGCGCGTGTCACCTTGGAAAGTATGAACTTGAGGAACACTGATGATTTATCCAATTATATAAGGCAGCTATAGTTAGGAGCTTTATTTTGAATGTCAGAACATCGGCAACAAGGCGTGACACGGGGGCTACTTTCGATAACGTTAAACGTCGGTGTTGTGTCTCGCGGAATCGAGTACTTTAAGTCGAAGGTAATGAATTATAACAGCAAACATGTTTTAGTGCATATTCGTTGACGAACATGTCTTCTCAGCCATGCCACGCGTATTCTGGTGCAACGAATGAAAAAACAATATTCCCACTAGGACAGGTTTGACCCTCGCATCTTCATTTCGAGGGATGTTAACATTCCGCTGGTTATAACTAATATCGAAGCATGGTTGCAGCTCCCATCGACAGCCTAACTGGAAGGAGAGAGTATGTGCTGGCGTGAATATTCTACATGTGCCAATTATGCACTTTCTTACCGGATATTTTGGCCAATGGAATGTGTATCCAGACTAGCAAGTTTTGTCAAGGGTTGCCGATATTCGTTAATACGTGGCGTCCGTAGACGAGAGGTTCGTAGATGAGGGATTTCGTTTGCATTTCGGTTTTTCCCACGGCGAACACCAGCAAGAAAGATCCAACGTAAGCTTCATCTCGGGAGCGAGAGAACTGAGAAGCCTTCATTTTTGTGAACAGCAGACTCCGTTCCTACACCAGGTGTCCTGGTACTAGAAGAAAGTATCAAGGTTTTCCTCAAGTCATACCTCATTCACAGTTTGAAAAAAAGGCTTTAGCTGCAATATGGCTAGTCTATTTAAGCAGGCAGAAGAAAGTAAAGACAAATCCACAAGAAATGATGACGCATCTTGCAGAGATAGCAGTAAGACTTCCCAAAGTTGGCGTCCAGAGGAAGACGACTTTAAAATTGCAGGAACGTGAATATGTTACACGCGTGGTGGGCCTTCGTGAGTTTAACAGGTAGTGTGTTTATAATAGTTGAGCTTTAACGTGCTGACTTAATGATTAACATGTAGGTATTATTTATTTTGTTCACTCATTATGCAACTTCTCCTTCCCGCAAGGAAAACTCCGATAAACATTTGTGATGGTACGCAAAGAAAACAACTCTGTATTCCCAGTCGCTGTTTGAGTCCAATTTCTATCGATCGAACCGAATTTTATAATCTGGAGTTAATGAGTATAGCAGTTTATGGTAGAGCTGTAATTATTGTCATTTAAATATAAGTTAATAAAAATGCTTCGTATCATTTCCATGTATAACGAATTAGGTTCGAGACGGAACGGATTTTTGTCAGAGAAGACCCACGTGGTTTTCGAAATTAATTATGATCATAAATAAACAGAAATGATTATCACGAGTATACGGGGCTATAACTCATAACACTGGGCTACACTTTAAAAATTTTCCTGAAGAGCCAAGCTCCTCAGATGACTCTTCAGGCATTCTGCGAGCTGATTCTGAAAATGGCCTGCATTTTGCCACATCAGGTTACATTCTTCTACTACGGGTATTGGAAAAGATAGAAATTCATACATATGTCAAAACTTTCAAACAAAAGAAGAAGAAATATTGCCAAAATGCTTATCTCCACGACACAGATGCCTTCACAGGTAGACGAGGATGAGTGGATGTCGGAGAGATAATCTTTTGTGTTCGCTGACCGGGGTCGTTAATGACGTCATCAGGAGCCTGCACTGACCTCCCGGCGGCCATTGCTCGGACCGATACACTGATCTAGATCCTTCTTCTTGTTTTTCACTCGCATCCTAGCCAAGGCATCGGATGATTTGCCAATGAACGGGGACGGAGAACTCGTTTTAATGGAAAATTAGTCTTGTTTTACTCGAACCTTCCCTTAAAAATGTTATCCCACGCAAAATTCTCACGCAAAATGTATGCTGGATACGGGAGAATGAGACGAGTTAAATAAAAAAAATAAGGCACCGAGCGCAAAACAAATCAATTGGTAGAACTCGAGAGGTCATTTAATGTTGGGTCATTACAAACGATGTAAATGAATTGTAGTATTCGCAAGTCCAAGTCCTGGCAATGATCAACAATTTTGAAATTCCCCTCATGAATAGGATGGTTTGATTCCAGTGCGTGGTTCCGAATTTTACTGTGCACTGGAGTAGTAATTAAAGGTCAAGTTTAGTAGGTAACGCCCTCACGTCGCCTCACTCGAGCCTTCCGGTGGTGCTAGGCTGGGCCTTTACGAGGCCGCTGCCCGCATTGGTACTTACTTTTATTATACAGCTTGACAACCCGTGACCCGTTGGGTTAAATAAAATTTATCACAATCAAAGCGTATCCAGAAATATATCCTATGCAGTTGAGTCGGTATCCACAATACAGGATTAAACGAGGAGTACAAATTTCGAATATCTCAGATCCGACAGACAAACGTGTGCACTGTTTCAAGCAAGCAAGCAAACAAACAAACAAGCAGGACAACCCGAGTTTTGGTATTATGCTAGACTAGATAAATTAATTTCCATGTTCCGTATCCAAAATACATACTTTCGTACTTATGTCAATTTTGAAATTTGAATCCCACTATAATAATAGCCCAGTGTTGCTTGTTAGGTTCTCCCTTCCTAAACTAATAGCGAGACTGTCAGCTGAGGCAGTCCGTATCGGTGATACAGAAAATAACATTGTTTCATGTCAGAGTTACCGTAAGAAATTAACATCATTCGACCCGTCACTTTTGGCGAGGCGCGTCCATTAGTTTTAGAAGTATTTTGCCTAAAGACAATTTTTTGTGAAAATCGAAAGCTTGTCCTGACTGAAAAAGTTTTCATCTGTTCATTGGTCGAATTTTTTATTAGAAAAAATCTCAGGTGGTTTTAAAGTCATCTCGTTAAGTACGAATTCGCATTTAAATTTTGTCAATAACTATAAACACAGTCATTGAAATTGTCTCAAGAATTTGACATACCCTGGCGATCCCCGGCAGATGACTTGTTGACTTTAAGTCTCAGTCGTGCGTGCAATACTTATAGCGCTAGGCATGCGAAATGCCCTCACCTTCCGGTAAGAACGAAATACCTTCACCTTCAGGTAAGAGCGAAATACCTTCACCTTCAGGTAAGAGCAAAATGCCTTCACCTTCAGGTAAGAGCGAAATGCCTTCACCTTCAGGTAAGAGCGAAATACCTTCATGTACGAGCACACATTTCGCTTACCTGCAAATCAAACAGGGAGCGCTAATCAAACAGCTCTTTG
The DNA here is from genome assembly GCA_014899125.1 of Orchestia grillus. Classification (NCBI taxonomy): domain Eukaryota; kingdom Metazoa; phylum Arthropoda; class Malacostraca; order Amphipoda; family Talitridae; genus Orchestia; species Orchestia grillus. Next base: position 10,976 of record VOMN01085360.1, read on the forward strand.
TATCAGTACATCATACGTCAAGAATCGTCGAAAATCTCAAGTGCAAGTTGAAATAATTTTAATCATTCAAAAAAGTAATTTCAATGTGATGCTAATGTCCCTTTTTAATAATATTTTATCGTAGCCATGACAAAATGGAGGGCAAAATGGAGGACAAAATGGCGGCACTTGGGCGACTAGAATTTTCCAAATCTGAGAGCAAATTTGACAAACAAATATCACTTGGCAGCCAAAAAAAAAAAAGAAAGAATCCAGAGAGAATGAAGCAAAACGCAGGAGCAACGCGTCGGCCACAGTTGTGAACATAAATCAGGAGAAAAAAATATTTACATAATTCTAGAAGGACCTCTCAAGATTCTTGGCCCCTCAGCGTCCGCCAACGAGTCTTAAATTAATTTTGTTTCGTCCAAAATCGGGGTTAGCGCACACTCAAGTAAACGAAAGATGAGCGACAATTTTCGTTCACTTGAAAAATAAGTCAGTTCTTAAATGCCTGTGGCGACCTTGCTAGCTCTGTAACTCAGATCCACAACAGATTACTGCACCTAGCTCAGTCTGCTGTGGGTCGCTAGTTTCCGGGCTAACTCTCCCAGGGATGTTGACGCGGACGGGCGCAAGTGACACACCGCAGTTCGAGATGATCTCGGGAATCCTACCTATCCTATGGGGATCGTCAAGTCCTCAACGTACCTTGACAAGCGAGCGTGAGGAATGAAACGCCCGGAGAATGAAACGCTTGGAGAATGAAACGCCTGGAGAATGGAGCGCCTGGAGAATGAAACGCCTGGAGAATGAAACGCCTGGAGAATGAAACGCCTGGAGAATGAAACACCAGGAGAAGGCACTGTGTATTGTCAGTCTGGAGTAGGTTGTATGGTTTCCCAAGAACGCAACTGATTTCAATTAAATAAATGCAATTAACAGTCTTAACGGACTTTATTTTTAAACGAACGATTAATCGGTTTTCGAACTGTTTACTATTAGCGAGAAAAGTAGCCAGAGTCCTCGCTTGGCACCCACTCGCTCCGCCTCAACGGCTCGAAACTATTCGAATTTAGGGTGAAACCGAGGGGCGGCGCAGGGGCTGGGGCCGCTATTGCTGCCCCACATCCCTGCTGGGGATGCACTCCATGGGGTAGGTGAGGAGGGCGGGCAGCAGGGTCCCCGGGGCTTCCTCGAGGTAAGGTAGGTAGCCCTCCTTCTGCGCCCTCTCCAGGCTCTCCGGCAGGTGCGTCTCCGGCCAGCATTTCACCTCAAACTGCGACGGCGGTAAATGGGGGAGGGGGGTCGGTCGGTAAATGGAGGGAAGGGAGGGGCGTCAAATAGGCAGGTCGGGCGTCAAATAGGCAGGTCGGGCGTCAAATAGGCAGGTCGGGCGTCAAATAGGCAGGTCGGGCGTCAAATAGGCAGGTCAGGCGTCAAATAGGCAGGGCAGGCGTCAAATAGGCAGGGCAGGCGTCAAATAGGCAGGGCAGGCGTCAAATAGGCAGGGCAGGCGTCAAATAGGCAGGGCAGGCGTCAAATAGGCAGGGCAGGCGTCAAATAGGCAGGGCAGGCGTCAAATAGGCAGGGCAGGCGTCAAATAGGCAGGGCAGGCGTCAAATAGGCAGGGCAGGCGTCAAATAGGCAGGGCAGGCGTCAAATAGGCAGGGCAGGCGTCAAATAGGCAGGGCAGGCGTCAAATAGGCAGGGCAGGCGTCAAATAGGCAGGGCAGGCGTCAAATAGGCAGGGCAGGCGTCAAATAGGCAGGGCAGGCGTCAAATAGGCAGGGCAGGCGTCAAATAGGCAGGGCAGGCGTCAAATAGGCAGGGCAGGCGTCTAATAGGCAGGGCAGGCGTCTAATAGGCAGGGCAGGCGTCTAATAGGCAGGGCAGGCGTCAAATAGGCAGGACAGGCGTCTAATAGGCAGGGCAGGCGTCTAATAGGCAGGGCAGGCGTCAAATAGACAGAGTAGGTGTTAAATAGGCAGGGCAGGGGTACATTAAATTGACATAGGCCGTATATTAAATAGGCATAGCACTAAATGAATTAAACTCTGCAAGGTAATAACATATAAATTGCTTTTGACTGATGAAACAATTGAACCAGACAGACAGCTGCTCGTGTTATCAATTAACAGTTCTTATGCTTATCGAACTGAGTTCATACAGAGTGTTGTAGCCTGTGTGAACTCAATGCTGTACAAAACATGCTGTACAAAACATGCTGTACAAAACATGCTGTACAAAACGTGTTGCATAAAACATGTTGCACAAAACATGTTTTACAAACTTCAACGGTAGGCATGGATCGACAAGCAAAATAAGCACTTTTTGGATCACCAAATATTTCAAAACGGCTACGTTTTCAAGAAACTGAAGCGTGAAATCCAACTTCGATGGCTAGTGTGACACATTTTTGTATTTGTAAAATACAAATCTCAAATTCGATATTACTTTTGAATCTGGCAACATTCGACTGCTCCGTGTGTACGTATCAGGTCACGCCGCAACGTCGAGTTGACGCAGTGGCGCATTAGTCGAGTAAAAATTTTGAATTCAAGAGATGAAATTCAAGCCAAGAGATTGTGGGTATGCACATGGTCAACTGCAATGCAAGAGGCGCTGTTAGGTTATACCAGGAGGTTGTGCCCACTTTTGTACCCATCGCTTTTTAAACACTTTGCATGGTGTTCCATGATTTATGTTACCAATAGTATTCCTTTGGTTGTACCTGAAACCAAGGGGTAATTCCGTAGAACTGTACATCCCTAGTGTGTTGCTTACATAGCCATGATATCGTTGACATTCATGTTCGAGCTGCAACACATTCTTATCACTCACCGACTATAATTCATCATTGTATACAGTCCAATTGCTAAGTGCTCGGGCACCAGTGTACGTATGTAAGTACGAGCCCCGTTGATCATGTTACGTACTCAAAATGTGCGATGTCTAATTTTTACGAATGAATTGATTCAGTTAGGTACAACGTATCTTTCCTGTATTAGTGTCCCATGAAAACGGGGAATGTGCTCTCGAGAAATAAAATATAAAAATAACAGCTAGTAAGTTTTTAGCAGCCATCAATATTGGCTTTTCGACTGGCGTATTCTGTATTCACGCGAGGCAACGTGTTGAGGCAACGTGTTGAGGCAACGTGTTGAGGCAACGTGTTGAGGTAACGTGTTGAGGTAACGTGTTGAGGCAAGTCGTGAGATCGGTGAGTGATGCATGCACAAGCCAGTGGGAAGGACAGCGCCGTTTGGTTTTCATGATTTCCATTTGGACAAAACAAATATGACTGGTAGAGAGCAGAGATAACTGGTAGAGAGCAGAGATAACTGGTAGGGAGCGGAGATAACTGGTAGGGAGCGGAGATAACTGGTAGAGAGCAGAGATAACTGGTAGAGAGCAGAGATAACTATTAGAGAACAGAGATAACTAATAGAGAGCAGAGATAACTATTAGAGAACAGAGATAACTAATAGAGAGCAGAAATAACTAGTAGAGAATGGACATGATTACTAGAAAACAGAAAACGAGCAGAGAGCACAGATAACTAGCAAACAGAAGTAACTAGTAGAAAAAAGAGATAACCGGGAGAAAAAAAGAGATAACTGGGAGAAAAAAGAGATAACTGACAGAAAAATGAAATGACTGGGAGAAAAAAAAAGAGATAAATGGTATAAAAAAGAAATAACTGGTAGGAAAAAACAAGTAGAAAAAGAGATAACAAGTAGGAAAAAGAGATAACAAGTAGAAAAAGAGATAACCAACAGAAAAAAGAGATAACTAGTGGGAAAAAGAGATAACTAGTGGAAAAAAGAGATAACTAGTGGAAAATAGAGATAACTAGTAGAAAAAATAGATAATTAGTTGGAAAAGAGATAAATAGTAGAAAATAGAGATAACTAGTAAACAGGAACAACTAGGAAACAGATATAACTAATAAACAGAGGTAACTAAAGGGTGGTTAAATTGTAAGGGCCGATTCTGAATGTGAACCACACCCAAACGTCGAGTTTTTTTCCGCATTTAATTTGACATTTCTCTACTTCAGACTAGTTCAATTTGAACCATGGTAAGATACACGATCGAGCAGCGTGTTAAAGTTATTCAGGCTTATTATGAACCAAATTTGTGTTTTATTCAAAATCAACATCGGCCCTTCAAATTTAACCACCCTATAATAAACAGAGGTAACTAGTAAACAGAGGTAACTAGTAAACAGAGGTAACTAGTAAACAGAGGTAACTAGTAAACAGAGATAACTAGTAAACAGAGATAACTAGTACAGAATATATTCAACTCAGACTGCACTATATCTTTTTGTGTCACACAGAGCACGATGTACGAGCCTCTCTACACGACCCAAATCAGACAAGCACGAATAATGGTACAAAATTGTAGACAAAAACAGCACAGCACAACATAAAATAACCAACACATCACAACACAAACAGCAAAAAAGCACAAAAAACAACAACACAAGACTACAAAGCTAGCACAACGCACATACAACACAAACACAACGCATCGCAAACACAACACAAACACATTAGCCACAACACAAACACAACAGGTTCGTCTCAAACACCACACGCCTACCAAAACACCAAACGCCCACCACAAACACCACACGCCCACCACAAACACCACACGCCCACCAAAAACGCAACAAGCACACCACAAACACCACACGCCCACCCCAAACACCAAACACCACACATGCCCACACAACACAAGACCCACCATGGCCTCCCTCTGTGTGCCGGGCAGTGGGGTGCAGTGGGCCGTGCACACCCCCACGGGGGCGGTGGTGAGACACACCTGCCCCTGCATCACCACCACCTGGTGCACCTGCTGCCGGCACCACTCAGGGTCGTAGCGCTGCGGGGCTGCGGGATGTTATGGAGGGTAAGGGAGCGGATTCTTGGAGGGAAAGTCGTTCTTTTCGAGGGAAAGTCGTTCTTTTCGGGGAAAAGTCGCTCTTTTTGAGGGAAAGTCGAACTTTTCGAGGGAAAGTCGCAATTTTCGAGGAAAAGTCGCAATTTTCGAGGGAAAGTCGCAATTTTCGAGGGAAAGTCGCAATTTTCGAGAGAAAGTCGCAATTTTCGAAAGTCGCAATTTTCGAAAGTCGAAATTTTCGAGAGAAAGTCGCACTTTTCGAGGGAAAGTCGTACTTTTCGAGGGAAAGTCGCACTTTTCGAGGGAAAGTCGCACTTTTCGAGGGAAAGTCGCACTTTTCGGAAGAAAGTCGCACTTTTCGGGAGAAAATCGCACTTTTCGAGAGAAAATCGCACTTTTCGAGAGAAAATCGCACTTTTCGAGAGAAAATCGCACTTTTTGAGAGATAGTCGTACGTTTTGAGAGATAATCGTACGTTTTGAGAGATAGTCGTACGTTTTGAGAGATAGTCGTACGTTTTGAGAGATAGTCGTACGTTTTGAGAGATAGTCGTACGTTTTGAGAGATAGTCGTACGTTTTGAGAGATAGTCGTACGTTTTGAGAGATAGTCGTACGTTTTGAGAGATAGTCGTACGTTTTGAGAGATAGTCGTACGTTTTGAGAGATAGTCGTACGTTTTGAGAGATAGTCGTACGTTTTGAGAGATAGTCGTACGTTTTGAGAGATAGTCGTACGTTTTGAGAGATAGTCGTACGTTTTGAGAGATAGTCGTACGTTTTGAGAGATAGTCGTACGTTTTGAGAGATAGTCGTACGTTTTGAGAGATAGTCGTACGTTTTGAGAGATAGTCGTACGTTTTGAGAGATAGTCGTACGTTTTGAGAGATAGTCGTACTTTATGAGAGAACATTGTACTTTTTGAGAGAACATTGTACTTTTCAGAGAACATTGTACTTTTCAGAGAACATTGTACTTAGTGTGTAAAAGTTGTATTTAATGAGTAAAAGTTGTGCTTTTCAAAATAAGTTGTACTTTCGGAAAGCTGTATTTTTGTGTGTTATACTTTGTGTAAGGTTACCTTTTAGAAAAACAATAATTTGTTCGATAGGTACTCATTTGAATTGGTCTTTAAGAGAAAGTGAATTTGTTTTCTAAAAATGTACTTAGACGTATGCTGAGCTTACTTTTTCATAACATTTATCAATTTTTTCGTGAGACTTTACATTGGTTTCTAACTAGGAGAGCTTTTTTATGAGAGTTATTTGTGAAAGTTTCTTTTGGCTAGGAAGCTACTCAGTTTTTTTCGAGCGAATTCTATTTTGTAAGTTATACTTTGAGAGCGT
>VOMN01085364.1:0-30547 GCA_014899125.1 Orchestia grillus
AGGCTAGAACTGTCATTAATTGGCACGACTCTAATTTAGGATATATCAGGCATTTAGATTGGCCAACTAAGTCGCCAGTCGTGAACTCAATAAAAAATTAGTGGGACCCCTAGGATGACAAGTTAGACGTAAAAAAGATCGTCCACGTACTGTGGCTGGCTATACTGCAAAATCAGTTGATGCAAGACTGGTTTAAAATCAATCATGTGCACATTAGGACGCTTAGAGACTCAATGCCACGCAGAATTACCGCCATTATTCGTGCTCGGGGAGATCCTAAACCATATTAGTTGCGGGGAATAATTTTTTGTGCGGGTACCTCATTCCATTTCAGATAAACCGGGGGTTATTGTTACAATCTGACCTGAATTTTTGATTTAAAAAAAGTTTTACGTAAAGAAGCGAGAAGGGCATAGTTGTAGTACGCGGAAAGTCAACCTTAAGAAACACCTGCAGGCTCTAAAATAAGAATAAAATTGAACGGAAAAATGCGGTTAAAATGAGTTTAGTGACATAGTCTTAACTTTGTGCCTAAATCCCAGCAACTGACATTTGTTTTTGCCCCTGGAATAGTATATTTATTAGGTATTGAATATATCATCTTCTTTCACCGTGGTGTTCGTAAGCGAAGCGGTCTCGCTTGACATCATACACATCTGTTCAATGTTGAATTAACAAAGAATTAAAGGTCGTCGTACTGTGTTTGTGAGAGTGAAACTCGTTCTGATCTGACGCTATTGTTTCTCAAGTTTTGCAAATGGATTTGAAGATATCATCAGTACACAGTATGAAACTATTACTTATCAATAGATTATGAACTCATCAATTCGTTGATTGGAGCTAATGCTGCTATTCTAATGCTGCTGTTCAAGCATTCGCTGTAAAATGCAATTCTTCTCTCACTTCAACGCCCTGTTATTTCAGGGAAATCCTTGGCGAGATGCGTCACTTTCCCATCCCTTCTTGCCTGAGCATTAAAATTGAGGTCATTCTCTCCATAACAGTCATATTTCCAGCATGCAATCGTCGTTTAACGACATCCATTCATCTCAGCAATGGTCCCCTTCTTGCCCCGCATCCCTTGCGTCAGCTCCATAAATTCTCTCTACCAGTTCAACCCGCTCTCTTTGTATACTCACATCAACTCTGACTGTTTTCATACTGACAGGAATGAGCTCTTTATAATGTTTTATTCTTTTTGTCTTTTCCTGAACGTAGTGCAGCACCAGATGACTATATGTTCTTGTTTGATGAAGTCGTCAGAAGTGCACCCGCACCCGTCCCTCACGCTCTCAATAACCGTTTTTGCTTAATGGAAAGCTCTTGACTTGGTCTTTACTTCTTCACAAAGGAACTTTTCGCTCCCTTAACAACGTGTGATGCAGAGCCTCGGGTACCTAAAATGAATGGTTGTATTATTCGCTTTGAAATAGCGGTTTCAAAAGTCCCGTGCGCCCCGACACTCAAGAAAATTCGTAAGAGGAAAGAATCGGGGTCTAATTCAAGCGGAAAGAAGCCTTTTCCAATCTGAAAGATTTCGCTTAGGATCAAGAAGGCCTACTTCTTTTCTAAAGTCCGTCCAAAAGTGCAAGCTTTTGCTTTAGAAAACGGTGAAAGGAAGCTCACCAGATCCCCGTCTTTGAGAATGAGCTTAAGCATTCCACGAAATTACCTCATTACTTTGCAGCGGTAGGACATACATAATTTTCGAGTAATATGAGATCTGACAAAACGCACCAAAACTAGAAAGGCTTTGAGGCGCAATTTCAGAAATTCTTCTACTAAATGAATGTCACATTACCATGACCTACAAATCATCAAGGATTTTTCAACGGGGACCTGCCTTGACATACGAGTAAGATTAACCTTCGAATTTTAAATGCGTTATTGCAAAAAGTTATTGCAAAGATTTTCTTCGAATGTTAAACGTATTATTGCAAAGAAATATTAAAACGTGTTATTGCAAAAATTTTGTTCGAAAGCTACAAGAACTATTGCCAAACATCATTTCAAAGCAATATTGAAAAGATTTTATTCGAATGATAAACGCACGATTGTTAAGCTGTCGAAGATTGAAAGAAAAAGTATCATTAGGAAAGAGAAGCTCTTCTTACAACGAAGTGACGGCTGAGTTTGAACTTTGTCTTAGTCATTAATTGAAAAAGGTTAGATAAACAGAAACACGGCGTAAGCCAGACAATGTGAGGACCAGTTTTGAAACCCTCAAGCAAGATTCTGTTTTATATACACGCATTTCTTTTCATGTATGTATGAATATCAATTGCAGGAAATTTTATTTTCTTATGTTTTCTCGGGTAAACTAAGGCAGCTCTTTGAGATGGTTGGTACTTAAAGTTCACAGTCGCATGTTCCTGGAAATCATTTTTCAAAAGCTCATTTGCAAGTCATTAAATATTTCCACAGGCAGGTCATTTCAGCCACGCGCACTCGGAGAAATCATTTCCTTTAAGGAAATAGAACGACAGGGTCCCGACGTGGTCCTTTGGCCTATTCTTCATCGAACACTTCTTTCAGGAGGCGAAATCGCTCTTTTGTGGTACCACGACAGCACTTATCGAGCATCCCGGGACGCGTCGTCTTTCTTTAGTCATTTGTACGCCTCAGCTAACCCCGAGTGAGGGAAAATTGTTGACACGGTGAGCGTTGACTGAAATGCAGCTAGACGGCAAATTTTGTTGATCCATCAACGTGTATTTTGCTGCATAGAATTTTCGTGCGACCTGAGTAGCGCGTGCGTACAGCTCTTGCAGTTATTTTGAGAACAGAGGGGCCGTGCAAAGTAGCCGGTATCTCTTCGTACATTTCGATTACATTTTGTAGTTTCTTTAGTTTTCCGGACACACCTGTTGCGCGGTGAAATCATTTACTGTTTTTTTTCTGTACTGCCATGGTTATTATGCATTGCCTTCTGACGCACTGTCTTCTTCTGAACTGCCTCTTGATGGCCTGCATTCTTCATTACAAAATCTTTCATTCAGGCATTTGTTTGAACAACGATATTTTTCCGCAGCTTTCAACTTTGTAGTCCTCCTGAGCGGCTTCCTCTCAAGGGATTCCCTATTTTGCATCACCTTCTCAAAGGTTGCCATTTTTTGCGTTGTTCTCATCTGCATTGTATTGATGTTCCTTTCACGATCCAACTCAGCTCCTCATCTGTGGCGACTTTCACTCGCTCATCCTTCCTTTGTGTCGCGTTGCTACGCTGTTGGCTGCGCGTCGCCAGCCCTCGACTTGCGGGAGTCTCCTTTATGTTTGGAAAAAACGCAGTTGTTATGGCATTTTTTTCCGTGAAATAGCCTGCATTATCTCTGAGGCTTCCCAGCAGCGCGACTGCTGTACTGTGAAGGACAATAAAAGGGACTTTCTTCAAGATTTTCACGGAGCTCTCTATTTGCAGCCTCATGTTGATTCAGAGAAATTTTTTAACTTCAAGCGCAAACCTCGATCTCACAACGTGAAGGAAAAATTCAGACACAGTTAGTGCTAGTAAGGGTAAGAGTTTACCATGTCATCGAAAGTGAAGAGAATTGTTAAAATGATCTAAAACAAAAAAAAACATTAACGAAAGCCTGAAAAATTCGATACTATCACTGTATACAACTATTCATTGCTTCGTTTGATTTTTATTAAAACAAATCTACCATAAGAGTAACATAAGTTTTGTGATTTTTAGCTTTTACTTCGTAAGAATGGAAGTCAATTTTAATCCCGCACAAAAAAAGAGTATCGAGTTCGAGTTAAGGTTTTATGAACAAATGAATGCACCGGATGGCGAAAGCTAAAAAATTGTACAGACACAAACGAAGAAGACGAAATTACGAGAGCGACTGCTGTAAATTGATGCAATAATTGAATAATGCATGTTAAGGGCGGTGGAAATTGTGTTATAGGGCTTAGCATCTGGGCTTTGGGTGAGGGTTTTGTGTCTGGGTTTTGTGTGCGCGCTGTGTCGGGGTTTAGTGTGTGGCTTTTGCGTCTGGGTTTAGTCTTCGGGCTTAGTGTCCGGGCTTAACATTTGGATTGATTATTTTAGTGTCGATGACGGCCAGTAACACCCTTAGTATGAAATTGTTTTGGGTTTCCTTAGTCTCATACTCTCATTCAGTTGCTACATGACTAGGCTGATAGTGGCTGGCATTGCCACCGCCATTTGAGAATTCTGGGGAAACTTGGGAAACAAAAGAAATTTCTTGTTACCGTAACACCGCCCTGAGGAGGCAGATGAACCAAAACCTCGTTGGAGCTCCGTGTTATGGCGATGTACTGAAAGCAGTCGGATACAGCCCTCAAACAAGTTGTAAATACATAACAAAGGCTTACATACAAGGAGCTAAGCTGCCTCTGATAATTCTTGCGGTAAAAACGATCTTTAAAAGGCCAAAATTGTACAGCAGCAGCGTGTGAGACCGTTGTTCAGACGGCAAAACTATCAAAGGGGATGTAGACATAATACAGATCGGCTCGTCGTCTGAAGTCCGTTTGCTTGATGTTGGTTTCGTATCTGGCTGACTCTGGCGAAGTGGCTTTGATCTCGGAGGAGGAGGGGAGAGGGGGGGGAATGTTGGTGTTGAGGAGGAAGATCAGAGCACCATGTTGTTGGTCACAGCAAGACTTGAGTCTCTGAGAAACTTTGCTGCCACTTGGGTTGAAAGGTCTGGAGATCCTAATGAAGCTCGTGCACGAGCTGCAAGTTGCTTTGGGTAATTCCATCCTTCTTTAACGAAGGATAAGAATAGCCTTTGTGTCGATATCACTCTTGCAGGAAGGATAAGAAAACCCTACGTAACAATATTCTCCTGTGGGCGCATGAGCCGCGACCACACAGCCCTTCCTGATGTCAGAATACCCATCGACTCTAAGTCAATGTAAGATGTTGATTTCAAAACACTTTATGAGTAGTATACGACCGAATACTTCAAGTTCTCAATTCATCCTTGTTTCTTTGTAGCTACAAAGCGAAAGAAAGAAAACATAAAATGGTCCCACGCGAGGCGAGAAGGAGGAGTCGAAATTTCTTGGAGAACTGGAAATTTTAATTAAATATGACGCATAAAGGAAATATTTTCAGATTCCCTTAACATGACATATTAACACCTACTCGCCATGAACTCCAATTTAATATGGTCCAACCAAACAAGACTTTAACAAAAATAAACTACATACACATACACAAACCTACGAGTGCCTCGAGGACATTGCTCTTTAGCAATGAGCTTCCTAAGGAGGTGCGTTTCCATGACTTTATTGTTTTTTTTTAAATTACTGATCGCGATTGTACATTAGCTAAATTTTTCCATCTGTGGAGTAATATTTTACATAACTTTTTCATTTTGAATTGTCAGTATCATTTTGAAGCATTCTTACACAGAGGTGTTGCAACACAGCTCAACGCGGACATCACAGTGATGTTAGCTCATACTGAATGAGGTACACGGGAGCTCCAAACAATCAACTACATATACATACAGAAATCCACATGCAATAAAGAAAACGAAACACCACAGCTACGGAGCAAGGTGATGGACTAGAATACTACAAGAACTTTTAGGTTTAGTTTTTATACCTATGAAGCTCAAAGAAACAGAGTTAAGAAGGCGTTAGACCTTGAAATACAGCGAGCAATTATTGAGTACAATGTACGTACGTTACGAAAATGAGTTATTTTACCGATCAATATAAACCTAAGTAGGCACAGGCGTCAATTCTACCTATTCATACACAAAAAATGCTTTGCTGCAGTTTTCCTGCGAATTGAAACCAGACCGGCAGCGAGATATCGTGGAGCAATTTCTCCGGCAGGAGGAACGGCGACGCAAAACTTGGTCATGTGCAATGAAATTTCCTTGTCGAATCATTAGCTTCCAGAACAAATTTTTCTGAAAAGTTAACAAAAGTTTGCAAAACAAATTAGAAGCTGGAAATCCATGTAAACGGGTTTCATTTACTTGGGATTAGTTGGAAGTGCTCAAATATGGCCAAGTCTCGCAAGCGGAACGCTCGTGCGTGAAAAAATTTCGACTAGTATTATTATAATGCATAATGTTTCCTAATGTAATCCTGAAATCCCTTTAGAAATTCAAGCCCGTAGGCGTTCTGAACGAATTAACATGGGAAAATGTATTATTTACAGCTTGATCCCAGTCTTGTTTGTAATTCATAGTCGTGCCCACGGCGCATCCCAATTCGTAGGCTCAACTCGCCTAAGACTTTAGGTGAGAGTCTCACCTCACGGCCTATGTATATACGGAAAGCTAAATCACCTGAAAATAGTAAAAAAGTAGATTTTTCTTTCCACTCTTACGCCATATTTTTACGAAAATTATAATGATCATAGAAGTTAGGTTGTTTCACTGTTCAACTTATTCATTTTCCTTAAACTTCTTTACGATCCTAAGTCAAGATTCGAAACGTTTGCTACGTATTTTTTGCACCAAACTTTTCCATCGCATTTCTTGTGGAAAACGAGAGACTGAAGCGTCAGTATCCTCGTCCCTGAACATCCGAGAGCATCACGATAATATGAGAATCACACTTTATATTGTTTTAAAACATTCACTAAAAGTTCAGTAGAGAAAGTTTTTGCGAGGCAAATTGCTTGGCTGCAGTTTGCCCAGTTTTTACAAAGTCTTAATTGGAATAATCGATTTAGCGTGAAAGAAAGCGATCGCTAAAATGAGCGCCGGGCGAGGATATTTTGTTCTATAAAATTTGGTAAACTTTAGATAGCTGGATCCATCGGTTCCTTTCGTCGGAGGTGCGCGCAATAAGAATGAAGGCGGATCAAAAACTACGACTGAATATTTTAGAGGCAGTGGGTGCACTATGAAGTTTTTCAGTAACTGATTTTAATGTATAGAGAATACAATAATTACTGAGTAGGAACACCTACCTTCGCTCAGTGCTGAATTTTTTTACTGATCTTGTTACTTTGTTCCCTACAGTATATATTTACTTCCTATTTTTTTCTAATATGACCGTATGAATTTGAGTTCATGATCCATATCATACACATATTCTCATTAACTTACATCGCTCGCACCCCAAATGAAACATCACTCTTCTTGCCTCGTGACAATTATGTATCCCAAAGCCTTTTTGCTAGTTAAATTTATTTTCCTGTGTCATTTTAATACCTCTGTCAGCATTCATACATCGGTAGACAACGATGGTTTTTCAATTATTTTAAGCACACTACAGTCGTTCCCTGCTTAGAGCGCTAGATCGGTTTCGCCAAACAACCGCTCTACAGTCGTCATCAGCGTAAAGCGGGATTGACTAGAGCAAGTATCAAAAAGCATCGAAAATATTTGTGCTACAATGAGCAAATACAGTGTGTTCTAAGAAGCAAATTACAAGTAAAGAAGAAATGAACTCATCTTATTCGTAATTTATAATTTACTTCTCATGAAACGAGTTTTTTTCGAGCAATTTGATAATTGCCTAGTTGATACCGTTCAATGCGGAGGACGACCGTAGAGCGGTTGTTTGCAGAAACCGATCTAGCGCCCTATGCAGAGGACGACTGTAGAGCGGGTGTTTGCAGGAACCGATCTAGCGCCCTATGCAGAGGACGACTGTATTTAACGCTACCGAAAATTCTTGAATGATTTCTTGAAGATAAGATATTAGGAAATTTTCTGCCTGCATTTTAACTGTCAGAAAAAGAAGAGGATTGGCTCAGACTCCGTTATTCGGGAGAAACCCCAGGTTTGAAGTTGGGTAAATTTTGATGCACCAGTTTCTTTTTGCTCCAAGTTATTGTAGAAATGGTGTTTCGCTTTGAACAATTTCTTGAGAAAGAGCCTAAAATAAATATTTTTCCAAGGAATCAAATGAGTTTTTACAGAAAAACATTTTCAAGTAACGATCTCATTTCAGAATTGCGCGAACGATGCTAAGCTCAGAATTATTTGATGCTATTATCTATCCAGGAATTATTTCTTCCTGAGAAAGCTTTCGATATTAAATCTGTGCAGACAAAGTTTGATCACAGCTCTAAATATTTTCTAGTTTGTTCAATTGCGCTACAAACCTAAGCCCGGGACCTCAGAGCACCAGTTTGCTTTTAACTTTTAAATGAAATCAGTTTTTTGAAAATTAAATTTCAAGGAATTAGCAGCAGCTCGTGAGAAATATTTAGGCATCGTAGTAAAGCATAATTAATTTCCGCTGAAAAATGAATTCTACACACATAAATTTAAATTCAGCGCCCACACTAACACAGCGGAAACACAGAACCGTAGCTGCGAAAATAAAGCGCACGACTTGGAGCCTAAAATAAGGCAAAGCCTGCCAGTGAAAAAAAAAACTCTGAAGGAATGACCCTTCCAGGAATTAAAATTCGTGTTAATCCAGTTGCAGAAGCTGAAGCCGAATGGGAAAGAACACTTTTGAAATTTATTTGTTTGCTGAAATTCATTTTAGGTGAAAAGGAGAATTCGAGTTAACAAGAAGACTCCGTAACAACGGACTCAGCATGAAGGATTGTCCCGCGGAAGCTTTTGGCACTCAAACTTCCTCGTTGGAGAGAAAACCGCGATTTCTTATTCACATTCAAAGTTTTCTTCAAAACTTATTGAGTTGCGTTCAAGACTTATATACGTATTCAAAACGATGACGTAAAAATGTATCATAAATCACCAAAGTGTAAACAGGAAGCACAGCAACGCACAAGATAACGCAGTAATAAGCCTCGTTAAAGCAGCGCGATAAAGTTACAACAATGAATTTCCTTGCGGACACACTTAGGGCAGTTTAGAACCTCACATTTTACAGTCATTGTAAGGGTGCAGGAATATAAACCATAGTTTATTTCCGCACGGTGCACTTCTAAGCACACAGCTCCAAATTACAGCAATATTAAAGGAAGCGTTCCATTCTTATAGAAGACTGAATCTCAACAAGCAGTCTGCTGTTCTCCGCTCGGATGCCGAGCATTGTCCTCTCTTGGATAGCTCTGAATTACTGCATCCATTCAGCATAAAATCCGAAGATGGCGTGTTTAGCGACAACAACAGTCACCGGGCATAATGCCGGAGACTAATGCACGCCTGCTTTTCGTTCACGAGTGACGTAAAAAAATATGTGATATGAAATGCGAGCCGCCGCAACTCCAGCAGGAGTCCAGGGGTGCGGTGAGGGCGAACAGAGCAGTGCACAGCGACGCAAATTCCATCGTTTAAAAATATTTTACCGGAGACACTGCGTCCAAAGCGCGCTTGGGAAATTCTCAAGTATGAATATGTCTGAAACTTTGGTGTAAGACTCGCCTTAAAATGAAAACCTGAGAATAAAACACTCACAGAAAACTGACTCATTTTGTAATGAACCACTTTTACAAAACTTCCTTTGAAAAAAAGGTAATGTGAAACATATACATACTAGTACATCATGTTCACAATAGCCTATATATTTTCACAATACCGGCATGCTAGCCAAGGTGATTAGTACATACATAGTTCAGAACATGCAAGCACTGATTAAGAACGGAATGAAAGGATTTCTTGCTTATGAGATTTTAATTGCCGTATTCCAGTAGGATACTGCGCGAGGTAATGTTCTGACAAAAATCCTCTCAGAAATAATGTCGAACATAAAAAGCGTGAACGAATGGATCGTGTGACAGAAGTAATTCTATTGAAGTATCAGGATTGGGCCAGTACAAATGATCATTCGGCAACTTGTATACGTACTTGAAGGTTTTCGAGCTCTATCGATACTTGAATGTAATTTACAAAACTATCAAATTCATGGAGAAGTACGCGTGTGATAGAGGGAATCAATACATACCGGGTTTTTGCTGAACTTTAATTCGAAACTAGAAAAAGACTATTTACTGACGAAAAATCATTTTAGAGCTGACGAAACTTGAGCAGGGAAGCTGATTATTCTTATTTTGTGTCAACAAAGAGTGATGAGCACGACTACATCGATTGCTGAGGCCTGACCGGACACCCACACGCTGTCACAACCCCCGACGATGTTGGCTCAGTGATGACCATTCATTTAATCCAACATTAGCCAATTAATGACCGAATCACTTTTGTAATGAGGCTGCGTTCAGCTTTTTAAGAAAAATTACCAGCGTCATTGTGGAACTGGACCGGGAGGTCCTGTCGGTCGATGAAGAGTAAGTTTATCGTTTGCACAACAGCGAATATATGTATTATTTGCTGATAAAAATTAATTTACCTTTTTGGCAAATGTTTTTAGTTTGTTGGAGAAGGTGTAAATTAAATGTCGAAAAATGCATTTTTTAGTCGAGTTTTCCATTAAATCTGGGTTGATTTGAAAAAGAATTAATTTCTAATCATGATATTTCTAAGAGTGAACAATTAAATTGTCTGATTATTTAATAGTGTACCGTGTTTTGGCTACTAAGAAAGTAATGAACATAGCATCAATTGCTACAATATTCTGTCCTCGGGTTCAGGCTTTGCGACAAAGTACAGATGGTGCGATGTTATCAGGAGATATTAATCTGATTTTCTGACGGCGTAGACCTTGGGTAGATACCATGAATGAACTACTCTGCACCTCCCTGTTGCCCTATTCCATTTTATTCAAATTTATTTATTCTGGCGCAAAATAATACAAACGTATTTGGAAGCTTATCAGATTTTCATATTATGTTTTCCAAATCGTCGATTGCTCTATTTAAACAGATCCGTATTGAAACATCGTGATTTCAGACGTAAAAACTACATTTTCGTATTTTCATTTAGCATAAAAGTTGAGCGCTGTTAATCCTTTGCCTCCTGAGAGCCATCTCAGGACCAGCCGCTCACATCTCCCATCACAGGGAACACGTAATAGTCTGGGGTGACATAACTGCTGGGGTAAGAAGTTGAATTAAGTAGAAGAATCTCTGGTAATCAGTAACATTTGGGGAACTGTATTTAATGACACGAAAACCAGTCAACGCCACTTTTTCGCAACTCCTCAATCAATTTATGCCAAGTGATATTTATTTTGACTTTCACATACCTAATTTTATGCAACTAAACGAAATTTTTTTTTCAAATCCTCATTCATTTCATGATTAATCGAGCCTAAAGTTTTATTCATCAACAATCGCATCTGAGCATCTTATCTCGGTATCGAAACATATTCTCAGGTTGAACAAGCCTCGCTAGCTATCGTCAAATTTAGGTACTGGAAATAAATAAACATTTGCATCAGCAGAAAAAGACACATAATTGGCCAATCGTAAATATATTTCAGGGTGTTAACAACCATTTCTTAAAAATTTCTTTTCCAATGGCATCCGAGTTTCAGAAGGCAAAAAATTAAAACAGTGACGTAATATGAAAACGTAGTTTGTCTCTGTCGTGTTCATTTTGCTTCATTGTGCTCTGAAAAGCATCTCACATCTTGCAAAAGAAGCGACTACACAGAATTAGATTAGAAATACACTGCCTGCATTTGGCTCAGAAAAATATCATGTAGGAGCTGGTGTTGTTCCCTCACCCTTACTCTGCAACATGCTACCTCTTGTTGGTGGTCTATACATATACCGAAAAATATCAGTGATATTCGTTTATTTTGAACATCGGTGTTGCTGGCGTATTTTGAACTCGACGGAATTCTGGAGATATTTTCCAAAAGGACATCAAATCTTGGTTGCTGCTGCGCTCTCGGACAAGTTTTGCAGCGTTCGTGTGACCGAGCGCGATTTACGACCGAGTTTCCTAGACCACGTGGTTGCCAACGGACCCCTCCACGCGTGAAATTTGGTCGACGTCTGCATGATGACGCGCCCGCTCATGCGTGACGCAAATTGTGATTACGAATTAGGACGAGCGCTTCTGCGCGATGCCTTTTCGGGGTAGCGCGAGTTATAAAGAGTTTCTCGATGTATCACAAGTAAGAGGAGAAACTTTTGCAATCACGATGGGCTTGAAATTAAAAGCATGGCGTGAATAAAGAGAAATTTTGGATGTGATCGGTGATTTCACATTAACCGAAGAAGCTTTTCATGACAAACATGATGTGAAAACCGTAGTACTTGTGCTGCATGACTCGTATGATGCTAGGAACTTTACTCTTCCAGATAAACAAGAATAAGAGCATGACGAAAAACACGACTGCGATTCAAATACTAACCTATGTCAGAATCGGTGATAGAGGAGGTGATGTTTTGTTTTGTAAAATTAGACTTTTACCAACATCCGTGCTCATTTTTTATACAAAGAAATGAATAGTTTTCTTGTGCACAGTTTTTCGTTGGTAGATGTCACTCTAAAAACTGAAATAAGGAATACATACTTTCATTGCATTTTGAACACTCTGACGTATGAATAGCTTTAGCATTACTTCATTTCCTGAGTAACTTAAAACATAAATTTGCCTCAGCTATGACAATATTTGACAAAGAAAATACATTTCCACACTTTTTCAGCAGTCGTCAGTTTGTATAGGGCTTTTCAATGTGTGTTTCAAATTATGTACAAACCTAAGCAAAGATAATAAAATTGAAAAGTAGAAACTGTCAATATTCAGCTCACTAATTTTCTAAGTATCTTCCCATGACTTCAAATGGTCATACCACACGAAAATTTTGCATCTAAAAAACGTACCCGTCCGTAATAGATCAAAAACAATATGTTCTGCTCAATTTTAAGGTTTTCAAATAATCGTACAATGGAACCGTGAACAACAGTTGATCATCATACTTCATAACGTTGGGTGCGATTTTATAAAAATAATGTAGGTCACATAACTTTTTCCCCTTCAATTCTTTGTTTCATTAAAGATAATATACGCCAATGTACGCAGTTGGTGCGGTCATTGTACGCAGTTGGTGCAGTCAATGTACGCAGTTGGTGCAGTCATTGTACGCAGTTGGTGCGGTCATTGTACGCAGTTGGTGCAGTCATTGTACGCAGTTGGTGCGGTCATTGTACGCAGTTGGTGCAGCCAATGTACGCAGTTGGTGCAGTCAACTGCCGTCAGTGTTCCTGTAAGTTGAGGCCTTCACACAGCAGCAGCTCAGAGCCTGACATGTCGATGAGGCCTGGAGACGCCTGAGAGAAACTCAAGGCGACGATTCCGAATTAGATTCTATTGGGATGAGTTAATGAGATCACTCAATGAGACTCTAATTAAGTTTGAACTGTTACAGGACAAAGGGAGGCAGATTCTCAAGATGAGGCCTGCACACCTCGAGTGATCTTGATAATTACGCCGCTGTAATCAGAATACTGGCGGGCTAGTGTGATCACGGCGGCTTGGACGGAATGCAGAGAGTCAAGCTTTGATCAAGACCACCATGAACAGAAAACAGAGAACAATGGTTGGATCAAAGTGATTTGAATGGAATGCAGGGAATAATGGTTTGATTCAGGTGATTTAAACATTAGGCAAAATATAATGAACTATTTATTTCGAGTTGATTTGACGAGAATTCAAAGAGTAACACGTTTATCAAGACGACTATGAACAGAATTCGAAGTACATTAATTTGATCAGGTGCATTTTGATGAGTACACAAGACGTGAAGTCTTCTTTACTCTAACTTTAAGCCGATAATTTGAACTAGGTAGCTTGGAGCAGAATACGAAGTCCCATAATTGTATCTAAGCTACTTGGAATAGAATACAAAGTACTGAGTTTAATTTCGATAACTTTCGATAGAATACAGAGTGCAGTAGCTTGATTCTGATTCCCGCGGTACTGATAATTCCACCGCAGTTTGCTGAAGCCATTATATATAGAACTGAATACAGCGCGCCTCAACTAAACTAAGGTAAGGGGGAGCTCAATTATGAGAGCAAAGTTTGACACAGGGGGATTATTTCGAAATTCTTTTTAACATTTATCGCTTAACTTTGGTGCCAAAATTAAAGTAAAATAGGTGCACCTCGGTACCTTGCTTCAGTCCGTTTATAAATCACGTTGTCTTCAAAGTGTGTCTTCTAAACTTTAGGGGTATGTCACTAAAATTAGCACCATATATCTTAAGCTAATTATGAAGCTGTTGTACTTACATGACGACACGTGTTGTATATATGAGCGTAGCCTGAGACACCTCTAATGACTGTCGAGTTTAAGGGGTCTAAAGAGTGTTATGAGTGTAAGAACTAAGTTAAACTGTGCAATTTTTTTCGTTCTGTTGCTAGTTGTCGCTGGGAGTCAAATGCTTAGTCGATCTCGATTGCGCTCTCGTCACATTGATTTGACTCGGTCAACGTCAGAATGCAGTCACGTCGACGGAAGCGCGTCACACAGGCTACACTGCTGTCAGACTTTGCCGTCACGTGACTTCTTCACTCGCCTAAAATATGGGAGTGGGCTTTTTTAGATGCTGGTATGCCTAGTCTTAGCCGACGCTTCAGGTACCTTTACCATTAATTATGCCAAAATAAACCGCCTCGCATCTAAATGGGGATTCCCGTTGCTTAATGCAAGGAGCCTAAATGGGCAATCGATCTGCTTGATGCATCGTGCCTAAATGGAAAATCCCGTAGCATCAACATACCCAGAAAGGCCAGTACACAGTCGAGCACAGACGAGCCAGTATAGCGTGGTAAACTGCGCCTAAAAGGGCTGGAATGACCCGGGCAGCATCGATTTGTATCGGGATTTTGACTGGACACCTCGAGCGAGAAGTGATCGAGAAGACGGAGAGAACAAGATTTCCAGAATGAAAAGCATGCATTTCTAGGCAATCAGAATACTTTGATACTTCCTTGCCAACGAAATGAATTCATATTTTAGTTCTTTGGACCTATCTTTAACAGTTTAAATAAGATTTTTGTTGGATGTGATTTTGATTCCCAAAAACTAAAGTATGGTAGTAATTTTAGAATATTGAATTAGTTGTCAGATCGTCCAGTTGCGTAAACCCGACACTGATCTGTTATTTTCAAATCTGATCTGTTATTTTTAAAGCTGATCTGTTATTTTTAGAGCTGATCTGTTATTTTCAAAGCTGATCTGTTATTTTCAAAGCTGATTTGTTATTTTCAAAGCTGTTCTGCTATTTTCAAATCTGATCTGTTATTTTCAACGCTGATCTGTTATCTTCAAAGCTGATCTGTTATTTTCAAAGCTCATCTGTTATTTTTAAAGCTGATCAGTTATTTTCAAAGCTGATCTGTTATTTTCATAGCTAATCTGTTATTTTCAAATCTGATCTGTTATGTTGAAAGCTAATTTGATATTTTCAAAGCTGATCTGCCATTTTTCACACTGATCAGCAATTTTCAGTTTCTGTCAAAATCCGTCAGCGGCTTTTACTTGGGACAGCAATTTCCTGCGAGCTTGTGGGATAAATCTCCTCTGGTGTGAAATGTTTCAAGCTCACAAGGGAAATTTGAGACGGAAATTCGTAGTCTTGGCCGTGATGAAAAGGAAACAGCATCGTCGACTTGGCGGTGACCTGTGACTGAAGGATTGCTGTCGCACGAAATTCGTTCAAGAAATGAGATAATTTTTGCTTATTGGCTCTGGTTATGTAGAGTGACGAATTAACTAAGGAACCTAGCTTGTCGAGAAGAAAATGAAATTATGCGTCTAATCTGGAATTTGAAAAAAAACATTTCTGATAATTGTAGGTGGCGAAATTAAAGTTGATTTTATTCTGTGTAAGGAACTTGTACGCTACTTAAAACATTTGTGCTGGAGGGATTGTCGTGATTAAAACACGAATGGAGTTGAAGTGTGATGCGCGAACTATTATAACATATCAGTTACAAATTCTGAAAAAACTCCAGATGTGATTCTGGATTATTTCTATTTCTTTCACATATGTTTCTTCTATTGACTTCACTTCTCGAAGCTGATTTTATGTTCTGTTACATGAGAATCTTCAATTTCACAAAATAAGTTACGCGCAGAAATTTAGGCTATAAATATGATGCCTCACGTGCGTAATTGAGTCATGAAGTAGTATGAATTAATTGGAATATTTTGCTCAGATATTCACTGAAAAACCGTGTTTCTAGTTGACAAAACCAATTTCTTAATATAACATATCATATTACGCAATTGACCCTTCCATACGGAATCACTGCTATTTTCTTGTATATTAATATGTCCAATTCTTGGTTATTTATGGAAAGAAATAGAAAAGAGAGATCTTAAAAATTTAGTTGAAACGTTTCGAGCCTAGGCTCATTCTCAACGAAATTTGTAACACTGAACTTATATTTAATATTTAATTTTGAGTACTTCAATTGTGTATTGAGTTTAATAAGCTATCATGACTAAAAAATAATCCCGACTGTTTTTCGAGGATCTGTGATGGAGGAGGAGGGGGAAAAGGGTCCCCTCCTCCTTTGTAACAGGTCTGGGCCTGTTTACACTACACCGTAGTGGGTCCTTTAGTTCATTCATATATCCGTCAAACTGAACAAACATGGCTACATCGAGCTGCTAAATAACCATGTTTATCATTTACACATTATCTGAATGTAGTACCCTGATAACTTATTCTATTTTAAATCAGTGTTTCTAGTGTAAATGTTGTATGTAGAAAGCTCAAATGTTCACCGATCAAAACCGAAACTCGTTCTAAAATGTTGCATTTCCTTAGAAGAAATGACTTTGTCATACTTGTACCAACGGCTGCTACGAAATCTAACATCTGAAGAAGGAAAAATACAAATCAAAGAGAGTGTAAATTTCTTTCAGTCTGACTAACTTGAGTTTGAGTCAGACCAAAGCTTACACTTTAGCAACACGTACCTATAAAGAGCTAATATCTAATTTAGATCAAAACTATGGCTGGCGGTAAATTTTTTACCTCCGAAAGTGCAAATCTTCGTAAAATGAAATAAAAAGTCTTAGTAAAATCATTTAATTCTAGAGCACACTCGCCGCAAAGTCTCCAACTTCTGAAGAAATGAACTCTTCGTCAAATCAGTTGGCGGAGGAGAGGATCTTGCAGCCGCAGCAGCAGGGGCAGTTAGCGGCAGGCATAAGGCCTCTGATTACAGCTCCCCATTACCCTGGAAAGCCTCTGGAACGATGCCTGCTAGTCATAAAATACAGTCACCGTGAACTGGTTTGTTTTTCTCCTTTTAAAGACTGGCGGCTGACGTGCCGCGATCAAGACTTAAGCTGCTGCTATTGCCGATGTGAAATTGACTGCTCTCTTCTTCTGTTGCGAATTATAATTAGTATTTAGGAGGCCCCATAACTCCTTTTGAATGCTGGGGTCTTACAACGCTGATAACCCTCCAGCACAGGCAGAATGGCACAGCAACTGTTGCGCTATCACGAACCTCTTCCGGATAATGAGACTGAATTCATGACTTCTGATTGCCGAAGCTCTGAGTAATTTTATGCTCTTGCTTATCTCGTTTTGTAATTTCCTTCATTGAGCCTCCGTGTTTTTTTGGATTGAAGGAAAATGTTGAGTCACTTGTATTACATAGGTATGTGTTTACCCTATAATTCCACTTTTAATTGTCTGAAAGTATGTTCTGCTGAAAACAACGGTACGGAAGGAAAAAGAAGAACTGTCTTTAGTGAAAAATTGTCAACGTAAAACCTTGGGCATAAGCCTTGCGCGTTGAGTGCTTCTAAGCTAAGAAACAAGAATTTGAAATTCTTTCAAGGAAGTGAAATCGCACGCGTGCTCCGTCGAACTACTCCAGGATGCATCGATTCCTTCTCAAAAGCAACTTTTGTTGTAATGTATCATTCTCTTTATAGAGACTTGACTCAGGTGCGCAACGTACTGAGTTGCTTCTAAGTTCACATTGAAAGGACAAAAATGCTCTACCCATGCTGACAATCATCCCAGGTGAGAATAGGTAAAGAATTGGAAAGAGGAATAGCTTTATGATTCATGCTCTGTTCGGAAATAAATAAAGATCAACCCCAGGAGCGCACACTTCAAGAGCATAATTTCATAGCTTAGAAAGCGTGGTACGTAAAGCTGAAATCACAAATACTGCCCAGATTTTGTTTGAATTTCAAGCATCCTACGTCGGTCGTAGCACCGGATCATCTGCCTGGAAAAGATACAAGCTCGACAACAACGAAACAATCGACCAGCCCTGCAAGCACTCGTTCAAGCCTCCTGATTTGTGGTCTAATCGACGCGTTAGAAATTAAAACTTTTTCACCGAATGAAACTTTTTCATAGTATTTCATGAATATCTAGCCCCTGCTCAGCAAGGAATGACAGGTATTTTTTTAAATACTTTGGTGAAAAAAGCTTTACCTCGGGGGACCAAAATTCTTAGGCGAGTGTGAGCACTCGACTGTATTCTATACATAATTTTCGCTCCTGAAACTTCGAATGACTTTAGCGCTGGTGATGAGATTTGCAAGCCTCATTACAACTGATTTCCTATAGTTATACGACAGGATACCAACAATCATTTTTGCAATATGATTCTTGAGATACAAGAGTTTGTGGCAACAGGTGACAATATAAACTCAGTCAAGTGCAACAGCAACACCAGAGCGATTGCGTCTTCCAGCTTTGTCTTTGTACAAACTGGAACGTCCGCAGAAATAAATGATGATCGTTGTTGCTGTGTCCATTGAGAGAGTGAACGCTATGCCGTTTTCCTTCCTTCGATGATTACCTGTTAACACACTAGATATATCCTCATGAATACAATGTTTCGCTTAGTCATCGCCAGACACATATTCAACTTCGAGCTCTATGTGTTAACAGAAAAAATCAGTCAGGAAAAAAATGAACTCGTTTGGAATCTTGTAGCTCCCCACCCAGTATACATCCTGATGTGTCCGACTGATGTATTTGGTTAGAGAAAAAAATTTAATTCTGCAGCTCCTAGGTAGTGAGTGCCTCATCAACAAGGCTTAAAATTGATTAAAAAATGAGACTTGGGTGAGTTCGCGACTCTTGGAAGACGTGATTGTGGGAATTGGTGCGTACTGCCGAGGTGCATAAAGTTTCAAATCGCTTGTTTCACATCTATCTACATAGATCGATGATTGTGCACTTGTGTGCGTTTGAATTAGCGCCTGTGGTTGTATCGACGAATACAGCGGTCGTAATACGAGCTTCAGGCCGAGGTCTCCAACATGCGTTGGGCGACCGCAAACCGCACTCTTTCGTTTCGTTTATCATGCTTGTATGATGCGTCTCGTATTTAAATCATAAAGAAAAATGCTCACGATACCAAAACATTTTAAAAGCATAGGATCAACACGCCCATCAACACTGTAAAGTCATATCAGTTCAAAAAGATCGTCGTTCCGTTAAGTTTTAAAATTGCGTCAGAAAGCCTTATTCATTGTCGCTGTAAATGCAATTACTTGAGATAGAATTTTTCACCGTAATGTAAAATGAATGTCATTCACATATACGGCAAGACTCATACATGTTTCTTAAATATATTTCCGTAAATTTGTTGAACTTAAATTGTTAATTCCATTAACAATCGAAAATATTCTCTCACGAAACCACTGGAATTCGAATACCATTATGTTACTCAAATAGTCTAGACTCTAGACCAACAATCGCTAAGATTTATATATCGCAAGTTTAAACAATCACACTTCACAAATGACAAATAAAATTGAACTCTGCGTAAACTGTTGAATTGTCTTAGCCAATGCCTTCTTTGACATGAAAAATATTGGTGAAAATCAGTCCCTGAAATGAGAAAACGAAATTTTTTAAATTTTCAATCCTATTAAAAATTAAAACAGGTAATTTGCGTCTTGACCGCAGTCAGCATTTTGACAGCACTCCGCATCATCGATATTGGCGTACCGCAAAGGAATTGATTGTGCATTGAATCAATACCAAAATATTGGCAGTTTATTGAAGAGAAACAACAGGCCTTTCTTCCTGAAGTTCGGCCATAATGCAACTGCAAATGACGCCTCCGTGCAGTGTAAATCCGCTAGCATTTAGGACGTATTAATTTGCGCGAATTCCTGTGATGGTGAGAGGTTAACGTCTTCACATCGGAAAATCTATTTAAAAAGTCGCCAAGAACTGCCAAGAGCATATAATAATAGACAAGTTAGTATACTTAGATTTGATAGATATGAATACAGGAATACCCTTGAAAGGAAAAAAATAGTATCTGTAACCGAGTGACCTTCGAGTTTCAATTGTGTACGCTTCTGTCCTTCTTGTAAGCTAGCATCGCGAGTCATTTGGAGAAAATACGTTCAAATAATACTACACTGAAGTCTGGTTCCTAAAGCCCTACAGGATTTACAATTGTACTTACACAACTCATCAATTTGTTGGGCGATTACTTCTGGCGACGAATCTCCATGTTCCTTCGTGCTGAGCGGCGTCAACATCCCTTCTGCCTCTGCAGGCCATTTTCTGAGGCTTCGTTAAACCTTGAAGTTGGAGGCTTGGTTGTAAACAGCAAAGTTCCTCGGTGATAGCTAAATTACTGCCTTCTTATTGCTCTCTTCCAAAAGATCTACAGCGCCAATAAAACTGTCAGTAATATTTCCCCACCGACGCAGCCGGGGGGATGGATGGAGGGGGCATGCATAACTTTCTCCTTACGTTTCCGAGAGTAAAGTTGTTAAGACATATTTCGGGGGTCATTCGTAATGTTTAGATGAGTAAGCCTCGATTTTTCTTGAACTTTTATTAACCTCTAAAATCAAGAGAATTGTTTTTTATAGCCTATGCCATGATAACGGATAACCGAGCTCTTCTGCTAAAAAGCGGGCAAAATGAATCGAAACCGAACATCGACACAACGCATATTGTGAGATACTTCTAAGTGTCGATAAACTGAGTGGTCCTTTGATGCCTCTGTCCTACACTTGAGGCATCGTGGCAACTCACGCTCTCAGATCACGCACTTCTTCATCAGCATTCTCCAGCGGGCTCGAAGCTCCGACAAAGTTTCACTCCGTCCATTCTCCAGAGGCGCCCTATGTGCTAGGTGTTAATGTTACACGCCGCAGTTTGTCCAGAAATACCGTTGAGTTACTTTTTGCACGAGTTCTTAAATTTTACATTTCTTATAAAATTAAGCATCGAACTTGTCCAGGCCGGAAGCTGAGTTCAGACAATCAAAAGAAAAAACAATAGAAGCGACGCAGGCGGCACTAAAATGTGCTACAGCTCGAGTGTTATTTAACACACAAATATGAAACTCACATACGCAGTTTCCAGAGTAATGTCTCCTCCATTTCGAATACAGTGTATACAGTGTATCACATGGAAGGAGCTTAAGTGACGGGTAAGCTATTCGATTTCATGTGAACATCCTACATTTAAATCGAGTGTAAGACTTGGAAAAATAGAATCCA
Source organism: Orchestia grillus (assembly GCA_014899125.1). Taxonomy (NCBI): domain Eukaryota; kingdom Metazoa; phylum Arthropoda; class Malacostraca; order Amphipoda; family Talitridae; genus Orchestia; species Orchestia grillus. The sequence continues at coordinate 21,247 of VOMN01085364.1, forward strand.
ATGTCATTTACAAAAGGGAATAACTTACAAACACGTTGTAAAGTCAATTCAATTGGGTAATTAAAATCAAATGTGCAGAGCTACGCACAATTTGGACTCCGGATACTAATCGCTCATCAAGTTTATTTGCATCCTAGGATTATGTCTGTGTCTGTGCGTGATTATGCACTGCGTGAGCAATATGTTAGTGAAGCGGTCGAAATAACACTCATAATTTGTGCACCGTTTCAGCTTGCACCGATAAAATTTTACCTTCTGCGAACGTGAGACCAACAAATATGAAAAGAAAAACCTAAACCAGTAGCATCGGTTGGAATGTGCTATAATTATTCGGAGGGACCAGTGTTGAGGCAAATTAGTTCAATAATAATATAGAGAAAAAAGCCACAGCTCCTACGAAGAGTATAAATTTCGAATATCTTAGAACCGACAACAAACGTGTGCAGGGTTTCAAGCAAGCAAGACGACCAGAGTTTTAGTATTATACTAGAGAGATAGATAGATAGATAGATAGATTACAACAGAATATCATTGAACTCCTCTTTTAAATATGAAAGAACGAAGGTTTTGTACATAGCTGAAATTATCTGGAAATATATCCAGCAAAGACGGCATCAGAAGTGTGCTCGGCGCACTGCCGGAAATATTCTATCACAACTTTTATTAATTTTTCGTAATATCACTCCGACCAGCGCGACGCTCAAAGTTCCATTAAGAATTTTAGAATTCAGATACTCGCCAGTGAAATTTATTGGGAAGTTTGGCATAGCTCCTGCACATGCATATATAATCACAAAAGATCACGAATACTTCACAGCTCAAAATTGATTCTATTGCTTCGTTTTTTCTCACGCTTTTTACACTTCAAAGGCTAATTTCCTGTTCAAGTAGAACATTGTTAAACGAAATTTCCCCATTCCTGACAACAAAGAACTTTCATCGTAGCAACACTGAAATGATCACGACTTACAGCATCAACACGGCTGATGAAAATGGCGGTATTAGTAATTTAAAGCTAATGAAGAGGGACATCTCCTTCAAAACTAAATTTCTTAGTAAGCTTTGCTTTGTATGTAACACTGTAAGATACATAAACTTTATTTGGTTTTAACATCGTTTCTCCGTCACTTGAAATGAGAATAAATTAATCCCAAATTATTCAGTACGAAATCCTGGGAAGCTAACAAAAACAAAGCAAACAAACCTCCTCCGCATCCTGTTGAGCGACTTCTGAATAATTCAGCGTTGACAGCATAACAAAGCAACGAACGGAAACACAATAAAAAATCCAGTTGAATATCACAAAGGAAATTTATTCCCCAGAAAGGAAATTTTCTGAAGGAATTTCAAGGGTATTCTTCAGCTCTGTGATTCTATTGTAAATATTCGAGTAAATATTGCGAATATTCCAATATGTTATCTCTAAAAGTTTGATAAGGGAATAATAATGCTTGAAACTGAAATTAGACTTGAATATTTTTGCCACACATTTTACTGCAAGGTGCAAAACGCTGGATACAAGGCATCCGATCATTTACAAAATAAATTAAAGAAGAAATTTCTATTACTGACGTGCATAAAGTGAGCCTTAGGTTTAATTGAAGTAACATTATGCGTACTCTACTTAGCCACCTTCTTACCTGATCTTCATTTTCCTTGCGTTCAAATCACTGGTATGAAGACTATTGTCAAGCTCGAATTAAGTAATCCAAGACAATACAAGTATTATAAATTGAGTTTGGAAATGTCAGGTCGCATTTTAAAATGTGTGCTTTGCAGTCAGCTTCTAAGAAAAGGGATATATTCCTTAGTATCGTTTCACCACATCGGCAGTACGATATATCATCGCTATACGACTTCAGGAATACGATGCATCGCTTTACGACTTCAGGAACACGATGCATCGCTTTACGACTTCAGCAACACGATGCATCATTTTACGACTTCAGCAACACGATGCACCGCTTTACGTCTTCAGCAACACGATGCAACGCTTTACGACTTCAGCAACACGATGCATCGCTTTACGACTTCAGTAACACGATGCATCGCTTTACGACTTCAGCAACACGATGCATCGCTTTAACGACTTCAGCAACACGATGCATCGCTATACGACTTCAGCAATAAGATGCATCGCTATACGACTTCAGCAACACGATGAATCACTTTTCGACAACAGAACTTGACCGGCTACTATTACGCCAAAAACAGGACTCTAAACAATACATCGCTTCTAATTTAAATCGGCCACCGAAGGGTCTTGCGATTGTTTCTAGAAATTCTTCTTCGCTCGACCACGAATGTTTTTTTCTGATCCATGAATAGCTTCACAAACTATTGAAGCCGAGAAGCTTGTCGACAAAGATACTCCACGAAAAAAGAATGGAATGTGTCCCGTCTCTCATCGTGTGATACAAATAGGAGGCGTGATTGGCTAATCGCGAAGTGATTGTTAACGAAGCACTAGGATTGTCTGATCGAGATCACGAAACAAACTCTGAATCCCTTCAGATGCATACACAGTCTAAATTTTTCTCTGCCCCGGGGCGATAACCTAGTATACCCGTGCTTGGGCGGCTAAAGTTATGGATGCTCGGTTAAAGAGTTAGACAGTGTAATTAACATCATTTGTTATTCTTCCCATCGCCTGGAGATGGGCAAGTGGCAGCAGTCCTTTAGTGTTGGCACTTGAAGCAAATGTAGTTTTCTTGAAGGGGACGTTAGGGAGACCTAGCAGAGTGTGCTCCCCGGCCGTACCTTTAGGTGTTAACCTTAGAATCAGTGACCTTTTTTGTAAGTAGTTTTCGTGGGAGAATTTTTGTAATCAAATAGGTAAGTCAATTTGACGCTTGTTTTCCACGTGTGGGAGACAAAAGCCCTCGTGCGACCGACCTTCGCCTGTCAGCTGCAGTGCACAAGTTCCCTGATCGGCCTGCCCCTCCGTATCCCCATCTCCCTCCTCATCTCCCTCCCCCATCTCCCTCTCCCATCTTCACTCGTATTTATTTTCCTCGTGTTATTGCTCTTCTACAATCTTGCAGAAGAATCAAGTCTTATTAATTCACAGTAGGAAATACAGGACTCAAGAACTAAACATCAAATCTCTCTAGCTTACGACCTCTAAATACACCTTACATTTCTGTCGAACTGAGTTACCTGCACAATATGTAAATGATCAGCGTAGGTAATATGCAACTAGACTCTAACACTGGACTTTTAATGATGGTTATCCATTGCACACGTTTGCAATAGCTGTGTTTTCCTATTTTCAAGAGCTAGTTTTTTATTGGCCCCATATTTTCTTCCAATTGCACTCATGAATTAAGGCAAAATGTGTCATGCGCCCAATGACGTCCAAGGGCCCCCACATCGCCTCTCTGCAGCCCCGCTCATCACATTGCAAGTCGATAAGTTCTCACTCTTCTTACTTCGCTGCTGATGCTTGTCTGAGTGCTACTAGTGTGGCCATCAATCTTCCCCTCCATTAATACATCTGAAAGCTTTTGCCCTGATTCCAAGATGAGATAACTTATTAATTTTGAGCACAATCTAAGAGCTTTGCTGTCGGCGGCGCACCAGGGTGACTTGCAAAGAATAATGGGCTCATTATCATTAATGTAACCTTCTTTCAAACTAGTGTAGTGTTTTTGATACGCTTACGCATACATTTAGTGAGTTGTTCGTACGCACAGTCGATACTAGCGTATTATTACTGCTCCCAATCTACGAGTATGTGTAGTGCTGCTACAGCGAACTATAGTCCTGCTTTTACAGAAGTTGTGCATGGTCTCTTATATTGAGTTCGTATGTGTATAGGTGTCCAACTTTTACTCGACAACCTAATCCCTTCTACGTCAAAAACAAGTTTACTAGTAATGTTACTCCTAATATTCATTTTGATTTTCAATTTTACTGCTAATTAGTTTCAATTAATCCGTATTTCTCAACTTGGGGCTAGCAAGTTCACTAAATTTTCAATTTTAAATAAATGAGCTTCACACGAGTTCACTCGCTCTGCCTTGACCTCTCCTGGCATAAGCCGTCCACTTCCGAGTGCACTCACGCATCTGTGGAAAAAATGTAAAATTCAACTGAACACAGGAGGTGTTCATCAGAACGAGTGCTGGGGAATGAGTTAAAGCAGCCCTCGAAATGAGGACGGACTGCCACTCTGACTTGAGTACAAGTTTGTCGATGGGCCTCGAGACGAACGTCGACTGTAGGCAACCTTCTTATCCTGGCCTACAAGACTCAGATATTCTAGCCTACAGGACTCAGATATTCTGGCCTACAGGACTCAGATATTCTGGCCTACAAGACTCAGACATTCTGGCCGACAAGACTCAGATATTCTGGTCTACAAGACTCAGATATTCTGGTCTACAAGACTCAGATATTCTGGCCTACAAGACTCAGATATTCTGGCCTAGAACATTTAGATGTTTGTGTGACCGTGAGACCCTTGCTTTGTTCTCTAGCTCGTGGTGTTGACTGCCACTGTTGCAATGAGAGTTGATATTGGCGTGCATTCCATTGGGGCTCCCGATTCATTCCTGCCTGGTTGTTTATTCATTCTTTGATTTGTGGTGCAATTTTCGTCCTTCTTCTCCGACAAAATGTCTACCCAACAATGTTACTTACCTGAAAACTTCAAAAAATATCAATGCAATCAGCTATTTTACCTTCGTAAATAACTTCATAGTCACAGATACTATTTATAAATAAATCAAAAAATGACTGAATGAAGACATGTACTCATAATTATTAGTAAAAGTTATGAAAATCTCGTTTAACAGAATACTAGCGACAAATCACAGTAAATATTATAATTTCTACACGGATTCAAGGTTCATTATCAACATAAACTTGCTTTGACATAGCAAGTAAGTAAATACAAATAAATGCAATGAAAACCACTGAAATAGAAAACTGTAAGTAAATAAATACGGAATTCGACAATTGCAGAAGTTGTTCCTGCGAGTTTTTGACAAGATTTACGGTCATTTGACAGGTGAGCATTTNTAACCCGATACGTTGTTAGTTTTAGAAGAAACTAATAATGAGTATGGTTAAACCGATGATTTGTCAGTAAAAAAGCACTACGGTATCTGTACAGAAATAATAACATTGCAGTTCTTATAACAGACAACTATGTACATACAGACCTGATTGGATTTGACGTCTCATTTTGTTCTCTTTTGTTCCTTGCTTCACTTGCTCTCTAGCGTATTTTCCAATAGCAGCAAGACAATGCGTCACCAAGGGAGACGACTCTCACCATGCAATTTATTGCCTATCTCTAAGCTGTCGCACCTCAAGAGCCGAGGCCTGTTCAGTATCCCATACACTAACATTCATTTCTGATTCTTGGCGACTTTCTCGTCGTACCAAAAGTGCTGCAACTCGCCAGCCCTAAATTCCTCCGTGACAGGCCGAGCGTCTCGCTTTAGTTCTTCTTTTTTCCAGGTGGACAGCCTGAGGCATAAAAATGTGTGCTATTGCAGCCAGCCAGCTAAGGCTAAGGCAGAAAAATTTTAGTCTCGTGAGCAAAATTGGTGCAAGAAGCTCCTTCGCGAATTTTTCGTGAAATTCTACTGCTTGCATCTCGGGAAGAAATGAAGTGACATTATTTGCACGTAAACTGCAATGGAAACGTTCAAGTACAACCTTAAGCATTGCAAATGTTTATTTTGCTCCTGTTCTTGCCTCATTATAATTGTGTCTGTGTTTGCATGGTCCTTAAGAATAGGATTCGTTGATTGCTCACACCTTAGTTAAAGTCTGTAGAATGCAACAGAACATTTATATTTATGTTCATGGTTCATTATTCGGATAATTTCTGAAGTCAAGTTTTTGACACTCATTTTCTCCTTCATTCTTCCTATGCAAACACAAAACACTACCTTCCCAAAGCATGTGTTTCGAGTGAGTGCATGTTTTTGATACGAGTGCGTGTTTCATTTCCACATATGTACAGGGTGGCTCAAAAGTAAGGTACCCTCACTGATGTCGGTAGCACTGATACGTTAACAAATGTTTAGTACACAATTTCATGAAAGAGTACCTTACTTTTGGGACACCCTGTACATTCACGAAAATTATAGACCACATATGTCTTTATCACTCTTGCAGCTCGTGCAAATGACGACGCGAACGCCTTTTGAGCTAGACGAAAGCGAGAGGTCTGGTGGGGTGAGATCCATACAATACAACGGAATCATTCACGAGTCCTCTATTCACGAGAACTTTTTAAACAATAGATAGTAATTCACAAGTATTTGACTAGCATCACAAATTCGAGCATATTTTTCAAGACATTAGATAAAAATTCACAAGTTTATAACCCGCATTACGAATTCCCGATGGTCTCAAATCCTACGAGATTTCTCAATGACTTGTAAATTGACCTGCATTTGCTCCTCATGAATTAATAGGGCGCTCTGAGTGCACCATTTAGATTTTAGAGCATGGCCCTGGAATTGGGCTACTGCAGACCAGCAACACAGCACTGACTCCAGCACGCAGTGGTCAGGGCGGTGCTGTGGTTCGACTGCACGACAAAGGCCGGAACGGAGGAACTAGGTTTCATCCCTCGTGATGAATATATGTACCTGCAATTGGTTATCTTGAAAAAAAAACAGAGTGCTTGTTTTTACAGAATGATTTTCATATTCACATTGAGAAATTTAAAAAATAATTACCTTACAGGTGTGCTGCACATCCTGAATTTTTTTTCCAATTCTATATCATGCCATCATTATTGCAGGTACAAATTTTATCTCATTTTATCTCATGGAATACCACCGCTGAAATAACTGCATTAGTCTCGCTCAGCTTTAACATAAATCTCTAGCTTATACTGACGTTGGGCACTATAGAGAGCAGGAAAGATGAAACCTAAGAGAACAGTAGCTTGTTCATGTATCAGATGGAACCATTGCAACACTATGGTGCTTCAGAGATGTATGTTGGAATCAAAACGATAATTTCCCTCCGTTGAAACTCGGTGAATAGACCTACCTCCTAGACTGATCCTTTAGTGCTGGCCTGCACGTAAGTTAACATCAGCAAATCCCTCGTAATCCCTGTCCAATTGAAATTTACCAGAGCACTAAAAAAATAATCCACTGCAAATAAAAATACATCATTTTTTTATACCAACAAGCTTTCTATCCAGAAGTACTGCGCTACTCCCGATTTGCTGTACAATTGTGCCGAACCTTTGGCGAATCTAGCGGCAAAACAGCATTAGTGTCTCCGATACATCTTTAAACTTGAGAGCGTTTCTTTGTGAAGTTGTGTAGAAATACCTTCATTCCAGGTCTGATCCTCTGCCAAGCTGGCCAAAGTTGGGGCAGTTTCTTTTAATCAGTCTTTCTCGTTCCCTGGAGCGCCTCCAAAAGAGTCTCCTAATTTTATATCAATTTTCCGGGCGTTTTATCCACGTACAAGCGAGCAGCAGCTCCATTTTAATTATGTTGGTTTTTTATCGAGGCTTGGTCCACAAAGTTAAAGGAATTTTTGTTAATTTTCCAAGCGAGAATTTTGTTCTTGATGATCAACGTTTAGTATCCAAATTTTAATTTGATTTTAGATGCCGCGCGCAGGCCTGGGCTGCATCAGGTTACTCAGGCTGTTGGCGGACCGTTGGATTTTTGGCGGCCACATTGGGGCGAAATTGTGGCTACTCGAATGCCTATTACGGCACCCTTCTCATTAGCTTTATTCTTCATTAAGGGGAAGTTCGTGAATATCACAGGCACTCAGTGAGCTGCCGAGTTTCATGCGCTCTCTCGGGTGCTCAAGTCCCTCTTACGCGTGCGTGTTTCACCTGTTGCGATGTTGCCGGCCTCCCAGCTCTGCGTCATGGCTGGTGCAGGGAAATACTTTCACGTGATATGAATTCTGCATTGAAGTTTGGCAGGTATTCATAGTAACATTAGTTAGTTATTGTACTTAAAATCTATAAATACATGGACAAACATTTATTTAGAGAGTGTTTAAATGAATAATTTGTAATTGGGTATAAAGGAGTTCGGTTATGTTGCGAAGTGAATGAAAAAGAGGCTGAAAATTTGTGAAATGCGTGTGAATTTTATATTAACTTCATATAAATCAAACGATGGAATATAACATTATATATGAATTCGACTCCTAAAATGCGAATGGTGCTTTAATGACCGCAATACCTGAAGCGTAAAAACTAGGAAAAATGAATGGAATGAAAAAATAGAATTCATTGTTCTCGTTTCGTCTAGGTTCATTACAAACCAACGCAAACATCAGAAGGCAGACTGTATTGATGAGCAAAAACAACGTCCAGTCGTCGCCAAAACAGAGCTTTAGATCTTTTCCAGGACACAACTGCGCTGTGGTCGTATTTGTTTGTCCTAACATCAATATTTTCCGTGACATTCGATGCTCGGTCTCGTTGTTGCCGCTCTATGAGGGGGGAGCCAGTAAAGCGGTGTTGATGCCGCTCTATGAGGGGGACGCCAGTAAAGCGGTATTGATGCCGCTCTATGAGGGGGTGACAGTAAAGGGGTGTTGATGCCGCTCTATGGGGAGACGCCAGTAAAGCGGTGTTGATGCCGCTCTACGAGGGGACGACAGTAAAGAGGTGTTAATGCCGTTCTATGAGGGGGACGACAGTAAAGCGGTGTTGATGCCGCTCTATGAGAGGGACGATAGTAAAGCGGTGTTCATGCCGCTCTATGAAGGGGACAACAATAAAGCGGTTGTTTGCTGGAGCCGATCCCGCCCTCCATGAAGGGATCGATAGTATTTAAAAAGGATTTATATATGTCTCGTACGTTAGTATGAATATGTTGCAGCCACGATGAGCACATGTGTGCACATGTACACAGGTGCTCTGTGCACTTTGTCTCCTATGTATGCACTTAAGTACTTTGTCTGCACGTCTGATATGTACTGAAGTACTTTGTCTGCACGTCTGCTATGTACTGAAGTACTTTGTCTGCACGTCTGATATGTACTGAAGTACTTTGTCTGCACGTCTGATATGTACTGAAGTACTTTGCCTGTACATGTATGTAATTAAGTACTTTGTGCGCTCAATAAAACACAGAGGCGGTCGTAGAGGCCGGTGAGGGAAGTTGAACATGTGTGGTGGAGGAGCTTGGACACATCTGGCATGCTGCGCCAGAGCGTGAAAACTTAATCAAAGCACAATGATAACTCGCGTAAGTCGTCTTACATTTATTTGAAGGAAATCATTGTTAGAATGTGAGGCCTCAATGGGTGAATTCTGCAACATTGAGAAGCTTTAAAAGTTCTT
>VOMN01085371.1:0-10784 GCA_014899125.1 Orchestia grillus
ATTCAACGAAATATTCATCAAACGAAGAAGCACACAACAGTGTACAATGGCCAGAAATTGTGTACAATGGCCGGTAGTTGGGCATGTGACCGGTACTTGTGTACAATGGCCAGTAGTTGTGTACAATGGCCAGCAGTTGTGTACAATGGCCAGCAGTTGTGTACAATGGCCAGCAGTTCTGTACAATGGCCAGCAGTTGTGTATAGGTTTGCATGAGTACATATTTCTGCTCAGACCTCACATCAGGATGTTTGGATCCTGGATAAAAGGCATGTAATGTGTTGAGAACACCCAGTCGACATTTCTCACCGAAACAATGCATTTTTATATTATTGTAGTTAATCATCACTTAATGGCCACCTTGCAATGCGAGCGAAATTTTTGAACAAATTTTATCCCTAACGAGCGACTGTTAGCATTACAGGCAAAAGTTGAACGAACCTCCCGCATTTTTAAGACAATTCATGAGCCCGACGCGATGCTCTTCTACACCCCCCAACCAGCCTTCAAAAGCTCAGTGCTGCATTCCGTTCAGCGGCGAGAGCAATGATAAAACGAAGCACAATGCTACGAACAACCAGTACTTCGAACATACGAAGAACGTTAACTCAATCGAAACAGTGAAGTAACAAAGGGATCTTGGTATCACCATCAATTTCACCAGTATGACAAGCAAGTAAAAAACAATGTCGAAAATGCAAGTAGAATTCTAGGTTTCACTGGCTGAAATTAGGAAAACCAATCCAAAAACATAATGTCGAGACGAGACAACATCAAGATGGAAAGAATATCTCGTAAAGCTAGGAAATTTATTCCAGGATTCCCCAGCCTCAACTATGAGCAGCGGCGTCAGCAGCTTGAACACATCTTGTTTTCATGAAGAAGACTGTGAGGTTAACTAATAGAGACCTACAAATATTTCAATAGGGCGCTTCAAAAAAGACAAAATACGTGATTTCCGTACCATAAATAACGGCCAAAAGCTGATTAGAATAATCTTCAGAACATCCCAGGTCCTGAATTTCTTCTCGTTTAAAATTATTAGCCTTTAAAGTCAATTACGTAAAAGTATATTCTCCAAAGGCACTGTAAATACTTTCAAGAATCTTCTTGTGGGCTCCATGGCGTACTGGTTAGCATGATGGCCTCGTAGCTGAGACGTTCAGGGTTCGAATCCCGGCTCAGGCAAGGCATTTCACGACACCAGGGAGTGCTTCCCTTGGAAAAGGAAACTTAAACCACACATTCCACACATCCCTCACCACGCCAGTAGTTGAAAGGCATTGAAAACCCAACGGTCAAACGTGTTGGTATGAATTAAGGTTATTTTTTTGACTAACTCTAGGGAAAGAATCCTACATCATTCCAACGCAGAGTCAAGGACTGAGGGCCCATTAAAACTCCGTCTCTGTGCGGTACCTCACCCAAATGCCAACACAAAATAAATGGAAATAAAATCATCGATTCAATATCGTTGACGATGCGGACTGAACAGTATTCTTCTCCTGTACATTACCGCTATTTTATGTTAAGCCAAACGGACCTGAACCGTTCATTTGTCAATAGAAACATATATATTTTATCTACGATTCTGTCTAGTAATGTGTAATGATGTCTCGAACAATTTGTTATGTCGAGAACCTACAGTGGAGCAACTGGAATAAAGATTATTTGAACTATACACTAATTCTATTTTGGGAATAAAATTGTATCATTACAAAGCAACAAAATGAGAGCTATATATAAAAACCTAATGTTTCCCTCGCGTCTCCATTCCGTACGGTATGAAATAAAACTGTTCTTTGTACAGAATAGCAAAGTTTGTTTGAAATATTCGAACAGTGACATGAAAATGTACTTCGAAATATACGCTAATTTTGTCTCCGAAGATAGAATGGAATTGAATTCGACTGATCTGAAAGGAGGAGAAGAGATTGCAAAATTTATAAACACATATCTACGTCTATGTTACTACAGAATTCAAACGAGAAATCATTTGAAACAAAACCCTATGAAAAATTCCGTACTTCTCTCTATCACAGTCACTTTGTGTCCTATAAATTATGTCATCTGAAACAAGGCTCTGCAGCGCTGTATGTATCGTACGTACCTGGCTGTAATAATGTTATTAACTGCTGAGGGACACACCGGCGCGTGTCAATTTTAATTAATGAAACGCGTGGCCACCCCCAGCGAGCACGAAGCCCTGGGTCCGGTCAGTGCAGAATTGCGAGAACATTAGCGTATCGAAAACAAATATTATGAACCATTGTAATGCGTTTCATGCGTACTGAAGGAGTAGCAGTAACTTGCACCATATGTTTCTCCATATTCAAGTAATTCATAAATAATTACACTCTCAAGTTTTATTTTATACGTTATTTCACCTATTTCAATTAATTTCATTTATGTGTTTGATCTAACTTTTTGTAAATTTATCCAAATGAGCATCAAGACTGCGTATGTGACTTAATTATGCTATCACATGTATTTGTGTTAAGATCATTGAGGGAGTTGTTCACTAAATACCATTTTGTTTCGCTACATGCTGCATGGAACACAGAAAAAAGTATAAGATAGGAACCTTACTGTCGGGTGCATCCTCATAGGTGTATTCCTTGTATTATGTGTATAATACTTGTCAATCTAAGAGTAGATTTTGTTGGACGACTGCGTTTGCTGCATTATACGATGGTTCAATTCTAGAATGTGTACCAGGTAACAAAATGAACAAGATAACGTTATGTCCTAGATCACAGTCCGAGCGACAAACAATGTGTAGATCGCATGATGCGGTGCCATTTAATCATCAGACCTGACCTGAGCATAGGACTTGTGTAGAAGCCCAAAATTGAACTGTTCGGCTCGTTCTGTTGCCATTTTCTATTCCGAGAAGTTGTGCAGGAAATTTGGTCAGGGAATGAGGACCTGGCAGCCGCCGCAGCACGACAACCTTCCAGAGCCACAATAGAGCGGCTCGATGCATGGGAAACTGTCCCATTTTACATTGAACAAGACTATCCTGCGAGAGCTCCGAATCCATTCAGTGATATATGCCGTGTCTCATTCCACGAAATTGTGAAGCACATCAAAAACAAATGCCTTTAGACCTTTTTCTAGTGAAAAAAAGCTAAAGATCGAGCTAGTTGGGCCAATGTTTGCAAAAGATTTAAAGGCTGTGAGTCAGTCGAGAAGTAAGCAACCAGTGAAGAGGAATTTCTCTTAGAGTGCAAGATTCTCCACTCTCATCCCAATCAAAAACCATGCCGTTGTTCGTTGCACCAGAAACCAGTTTCTTTTTCCCCAAGTTGCCACAGTAGTTTTGCCTGCATTGTATTATACTCTACTAATCGTTATTTGTTCTCTCCCTGTTTCATCAATATGAGTTATCATTTTATTTTGTGTTTCAGTATTTTAAGAAAAGGAAATTTAGATGCTTATCATCAAAAATTATGTTTGCGTATTTTTCTTACACGTGTGATGCAATGTTTTGTTTTTTGTTAATTCCTACGGGATAAGTCGTTTCATACAATTTGTGTTTCGCATTTCGAGTAAGTTTCGGGAGCAAATTTTGCTCGTAAATGAAGGTTCTATTGCGTCTGCAAAAATAAAAGGTAACAAGCGCCTACCTCGCCATCTGCGGTCTCTGGGCAGCGCAGGATCTACATATGTGTGTATATAGAAGGTCAGGGTCAGATTGAGGTTGAATTCCGCTCTGCATTTCCTGCACAGCCGTTGTCTCGCTCATTCCCTAGTGATGGTCAGTTGACCGATGGATGTAACATACTGCTGCCCTACAGTGGCTGCTGCTGCCGCTGCTGCTGCTGCTTAGCCCAGCACATGCGAGCTGAATCGGAGGCAACATACGTCATTCATTCCAGAGTTGCTCTCAAAACATCAGGCGTTTGTGCCTCGCTATTATGGAGAACTAGCACTTGCATATTATTCTTGGTCTCAAAAATTGAAGTACTGCTGCCCATTCTTCTAGACTTGAATACTTGGAGTTACTCAGAGAAGTTTGGGCCTTCACGCCCCGGCCACAGTGGGGCTCGTGTTCATTATACGTGACGCACTTCATTCCACAAAAGTATTTGATTTTTAGATCAGCAAACGAAATATCTCTTATCTTTTTATCTATCATATTTTCGATCCATAAAACATCAGTTTCTTGCGATTTGATGACAGAGTGCTTGCGCTACGCCCCGAGATTTGGCCGTCAGACCAAGCAAGCGCTCGACTGCGTGACGGACGCAGCGGAGGGGACGGACGGCATCATGCCGAGCGCTACAGGATTTTATGCGATCTAAATTCGTTCGACTACCGAAAGATTCACGCTCTGCATAATTTCTCAACTTTTTTGTTTGAAACAGTTGGTGAAATACTGATTCCAATTTGACATCACAGCTTCACTAATTCCGATTAGAAAATTATATTTCGCTGATCAATTCTGGAGGTTTGTGTACAACTGGACAAAAAATAAGTTTATATATAGATACTGAGTTATAATTATGTTAAAATTATCGAATTATTATAAATACCAATGCCTTAAAACTCTCTTCTTTCTGCACGGAGGTGAAATAAACTAACTGTCTCTCTACAAAACCTCAGATTAGTAGATACGTTACCTAAGATTAGAAGATAAGTAACTTCCGATTAGTTGATAATAGCCGCAAATTAAGTTACCTAAGATTAGTATATAAGTAACCTCCCGTTAGATAAGTCATCTCAGCTCAGGAAAGCATGCCAAATCCGTCAGTTCTCCTCCTGAGCACGCCTCACATGACGCTCCCTAGCGGTGCCCACGCGCTCAGCTAATTCAGCTGTGACGAGGAATCAGTCAGCGGCAGAGTTGTTAAGCCGCATCTCATCTTCCTCGTTTCCTCTATGGTCTCTTGAGAAGGGGAGGTGAGTGTAAAGACTATCATTTACTCATACTGACTTGGACTTCGGTTTTTGCCTTCTGTCTCTCGACATCGTGTTCTCCCTGCGATGTCTACACCGCCTCCTCACGTCCCTGTAGTTCACTGTGCCAAACACCCAAGATTTGCCCTCCTTACGGAGTCGCTTTCCCTAAAATCTTCGTTGCTTACTTTAGCATGCTTGCGTTCATAGACCATCAACAGGGGTCTAACTCTGAACATAACAACGGAAAAAGGCACGCTCAAACTTCTCCTTCCGGTAATTCATCAGCTGCAATCCAAAAATCGATCAAGCAATATTATTTTCTACCCAAAATCATTTGTTACATTTTTGTGATATCGATGTGTAATATAATCCATTGTAATATACAACCGGCTGATAAATTTTCTATCATATTCATTCAATTTATTTTTTTAACTCTACTATGCCCTTAACCATACCAGCGTGTCTCACCCATCGATTATAATTCCTTGTACAGTGGTAAATTCTTGAAATTTTACCCACAGAAAAAGTAACTTCTAATAACTGTTTTCTAAAGTTCTGTTACTAGTCTTGCCAGAAAATTAAAGCATCCAATTAAGACAGACTGAAAAAAATATCAATTCACGTATTCATAAGGTAACTAATCGGAGAAGAGGAAGGCACGAAATTCATCATTTCGGCAACTTCAATCTAGTAGTTACATTCTCACACCATTGAGCTTATATAACAAAATGCCATTGACACGCACTCCTGCCTTTGATCTTTTCAAATAGACTACTAATGACACTCACTCACACCGTTGATCTCCTCAAAAAAATACTAATGAGTCTCACTCACCCCATTGATCTCTTCAACAAACTACTAATGACACTCACTATTGATCTCTTCGAACTAAGTGCTAATGACACTCACAATTGATGTCTTCATCAAACTGCTAATGACACTTACAATTAATCTCTTCAAACAAACCGCTAATGACAATCACTATTGATCTCTTAAAACAACTGCTAATGACACTCACTCACATCATTGATCTCTTCAAAAAATTCTAATAACACTCACTCACATCATTGATCTCTTCAAAAAAAATCTAATGACACTCACTCACACCATTGATCTCTTCAAACAAACTGCTAAAAATACTCAAACTATCGATCCCTGCAAAGAAACTGCTAATGACACTCACTCACAACATTGACCTCTTTGATAAACTACTAATGACACTCACTCAATATAATTAGATATTTTATCATCTGATAGACGAACTAGAACCGTCGTAGTTCAGTCAAGAAGGTAAATTTGATCAAAATTATGCTCCGATGTGCAATGTAGTGCCTGGTTTGTCTCCGCCCAGTAAATGTTCCATAGCGTGGAAACTCTATGAACTATAATTTTTTAAGTTACGTTGCTTCTTCGTGTGCAATTCTGATCGACTAAAATAATCTAAATGAGCTGGAAAACACAACTCCCAAAAATTGCTCACATATTGACTTGAGTGCTCAATGCCAAGACCATAAAGATTTATATTGCTATTTTGAAGAATTCAAACCTTATAATTGTCTAAATATTTTCACCCAGTTGACCAGTCTTATGTATATCAAATGTTATGTATGTCCAGTGTCGTGCATGTCCAGTGTTATGTAAGTCCAGTGTTCTGTATGTCCAGTGTTATGGAGTGTTGTGTACGTCCATTGTTTTGCAAATCCAGGGTTATGCAGTGTTGTGAATGTTCAGTGTTGTGTGTGTCCAACATTGTGTGTGTCCAGTATTAGGTGCGTCCAGCGTTATGTGTGTCCACGTTATGTGTGCCCAGTGTTATGTGTGTCCGGCGTTATGTGTGTCCAGTATTAGGTGTGTCCAACGTTATGTGTGTCCAGGGCTATGTGTGTCCAACGTTATGTGTGTCCAGCGTTATATGTGTCCAACGTCATGTATGCCCAGTGTTATGTGTGTCCGGCGTTATGTGTATCCAGCGTTGTGAATGTCCAGCGTTATGTGTGTCCAACGTTATGTGTGTTCAACGTTATGTGTGTCCAACGTTGTGTGGGCCTAGTGTAATGTGTATCCATCGTTATGTGTGTCCAACGTTATGTGTGTCCAGTATTAGGTGTGTCCAGTGTTATGTGTGTCCAACGTTATATGTGTCCAGCGTTATGTGTGTCCAGCGTTATGTGTGTCCAGTTTTATGTGTGTCCAACGTTATGTGTGTCCAGTATTAGGTGTGTCCAGCGGTATGTGTGTCCAGCGTTATGTGTGTCCAGCATTATACTTCAAGGTGGAGAGCACAACTGAGCTAGAATTCGTAAACGCTGCAAGCCGTAAGTACTACCTATACAAACACTCGTACGTATGAATCTTATACTGCATTGTGATGGCCACTTCATATTTTAAAAATATACAAGTACTTTTATGCCGATATAAATCAAAATTGTCTGCAAAATGAAAAACTGAAAAAAATATGTTTAGAACATTTCGATTCGAACAGGAAATATGAGCACTCAAACAAATGGGCTAGTCTCTGACGATACCTTGCCTGTTTGTCTCCCAACTTGCAATCCCTTCAATTCCAATTTTCTTACTCTGCAGTACAAAAATAAATGAAGAAAGTTGATGCTGAATTTGCGAGCGTACTGTAGCACATATTCTACGTCTCTTCATATCACTATTGCTTCCGGATAGCTATGGCGGTATGGTATACGATCGATAGTTCGAGAGGCAGTGTAGAAGTATATGAAAGTACTGCGCGGCAAATTTTTGAACAGAAATCGAGAAGTTTTCAGTACTATAAGTTTAATCTCAAGGTACAAATACTTTCAAATTCACTCGATGTTCGACGCACGATATTAAGCATTGACAGAACATTTCCTCAATTACTTTGAATAAAAATACAACTTCGACCTTATGTTAGAAGTATTTAGGCCAATTAAAGAAGGAAACAGAAATAGGTGTGCTTGAGAGAAAGCAGCCTAGAGCGTCCTCACCGCAGCTCAGCTCCTCAAATAAGTGCAATTGGAGCGGCAGCTGGGCTCGGCACACCGCTCCTCAGGCGGCACAAGGGAGACTTTCTCCTCAGCACAAATGTTGACAGACTCACTGTGGGAAGGAAGCAAAGTTCTCAAGTCAACCACTTCCGCATGCCGGTGGTCTTCACTATAATGTAATCGCCCACGCTTCTGTAACGTAACGAGAGACCAAACGTTCCTCACTGAATAGCACAAGCCTAGTGAGCTTGTACCATGTAACAAACTTTTTGCGTTCAGGTAAAATTTCGCTCTGAATAGAGAGAAATCAGAATTTGAGGAGCATGCTTCTTTCAGTATTTCGAAAAGAGCTTACAGGGACTGTTCTCGAATCAAAATATTCACCCATGATGACACAGAATTAAATGATTTCAACAGTATTGAGCAATAGCAAAATGTTCTAACACGGGAAGAATAATAAGACTTGAGAGACTATGGCTTTACTTTGAAGGATGACGCTGAATATGAATAAGCATTTAGCTACTTACATGAAACGCAGCTGGTTCTAGTAGCTAGGTCTTTATTTTTGGTATTACCTTCGACACGATATTCTGGAGTAATCATCTCGCAGAGTTTTTTTATAATTATGTATCTAAGATTATGGTCTCTCAGCCACAGAAATGTGTATTGAAGACATCACGTTTATCGCAGCAACACGAGCACATGAGTATAGCTCTCAAAACAAACTCGTAAAACAGAGCAAAAGACTTGACCGTTTCTCGGCATGACTCAGCCATGGCGCCAACCCTGAAGTTGGCGTGTGCTCACACACGTCCAAGTCGCTAAACTCTTAAATTACTGGAGAATGACCTTAAGCCATCGACCTCATATCTACAGAAATTGAATGTAATTTAGATGTCATTCAGAATACTTTGTCTGCTCTGATCCCATTTTTGTTTCACCCAAGCTGATGTAAGGCAATAAAATTATATTCGCAATTAATTCTACCAACAATTGTTATGCGATGCTTGAACACAGATTCTGATTACACTTCCCGTGAAAATTTCAGGTTGCAAGTCCAAGTAAGGAGTATTTTACATTGTTATTTGGTATGATTAATTTTCCCAATAACTTATTCACATTGTTAATATTGCGGAATGATCTTCGATCGCGAACACTGATCGATCCCTGCCAGTCTCCCATTCGCTTTGATCAGTAATAGAGGCGTTCGGACGGGGGCTCCCTTCTAGAAAGCAGTAAATCGAGGATGGACTCTTCTTGAATTTGCATTCATGTGCGCTAGTTGTCCCAAAGACTCGCTCAAGTTATTTGTTGAAAAACGTTCCTTCCGATTGACCAAATAAAAAATATTTATACCATTAAACTACGTTCATATGTGACTATCAATAACGAGTAGCTACTTTAAAATAATTACATACATATTTTTATTGGATAGTCCTGTGACACAATTACCAGAAGCACAAGGGGCATCGTTTATTCTAGCGAGTACTATTATCAACTAGTTGTACACTAGAAGTATGGCTCATTCAAGCGAGTATGATAGTTATAATAAATAAATGCGCGGGAGATTCGATGCCTTTAAAAAACAAGGTTACATCAAGCAAAAGTCACAGGCCAATACGTGCTGCCAAATGCATTTACCCTCAAGCTAATGCAATCTGACCTCTTGTAGATTCGAACTCGATCGTTCGTTGGAAAGAATTGTAATATTATTTTCTGGAGCAGCGGTTCCCAGCCATAGTTTGATTGAACCTCGAGGTTCCGGTGGGTCCGTCTTAGGGGCTGGGCGGCGCTGCGTGCGTTACTCGAGTACACTTTGCATACGCTTGCATTTAGAACTTGGATTTTTCGATCACTTGCAAATGTTTTCGAAATATTATCTTGACTTTTTAGTGTAAATTTATCATTTTTTCAATTCTTTAAAACACAGATTTGTTCTCAAAATAAAGGGTTCAGCTAGAGCGGGGTGCTTCACTGATGGTTTTTTTATCTCGATAAAAGTTGGGAATCACTGAACTAGAGAGATATAACTTAAAACAGGTAACTGAAAGTAAGCAAAGTACATCTTACGAAAATAAATCAACCTTCGAAGAAAATAAAACTCATATTTTTCCTCATAATAAAGCTCATTCAGCTAGCCCATATTTTTCCAACGTTTTGTGAAATTCTTCTTTCCTAAATATCATTTTAACAAATAACATAAGGTGATGAGCGATGAGCTGAAGCACCATTCAATATTCTTTCAGCAAACCTCTGAAAAATTACTGAATGTTAAGTACACATCAGATTCTCAATGCCCGAGGCGAGTTGAGGAGCGATCGTTGGACCGACCACAGGTGGTGGAGGCTGAGAATGACCTCTGCTGCGCCTCGCACAGCTAATACGGAACACGCGTCGCACGGCCGCTTCCTGTCCCTCGCTGGGCTGCCGCCCCTCCACCCCTCCATTCCTGCTCCATTCCTGGTAAGTATCTTCCATTCCTGCTGACCGCTTTTCATACCGTCCTCCCTCCACTCTCATTGAGTCTCATCCTGTGGACCATTTCTGAGCCGGAGCCTCATTCTCCATGATTCTATTCTTAACCAAACCTTATTAGTTCAATTCCCCTAAACCTCTCCTCTCCCTCGGACGGTTTTGATGACGTGTTCCTGGTCAAGCTTGTGTCATGGCTGCAGGGCTGCGGCGCCTCTCGGAGCGCCCGACCGCCGCCAGTATGCTAGGGCGGTAATGAGTTTAGCCACCAAACAATAAAGCAATTAATAAGTAAATTTTAGGGAGAATCTGGAAACCGGGCGGCAGATCGATAAGCAGGAACCTCGAAATTCGTTAAGGAAAATAGCAACATTGGTCGGTAGGGTATCTGTATAAATTTGATCAGCAAGCTGCGGCTATTACTGCGGA
>VOMN01085380.1:0-10762 GCA_014899125.1 Orchestia grillus
GATTACACAACACGTTGATTGACGTGCTTGAAATATTCTTTGTAAAATCTCTAGGTTTTCCTTTCACTTGCATGCACACAAGATAACAAATTTCATTTGGCGTGATGCTACCTACAATTACACATAGATATGGAAAATGGGATACGAGTCAAGAAAAGGAAAGGTTGAAAAATATCAAAATACTCCTATTGATCACAGTGACGACTCTAAAAAGATCATTACAGCTGCTTCAACAGCAGTATTAAACAACTGGATATGCAGTGATAATTTTGCTGCTCACAATTGAGAACTTTTTGACTGGCTGACAAAAGTTATATAACTTTATCGCTGGTAAGTTAGAACTTTTTTGGCCTGCAACAGAGCAAGTATAACTATACAACAGGCAAAACGATAATAATGTACACCTGGTAAGAGAAAGAGAAGCAGCTGGTATTGTACTACACCATAACAGCTGCTCAAACACAAAGCCGTACACACTGTTTTCTTTGTCATTAAAGAGAGAGCATTTAGTCGTTTCGAGTTATCGTTCCCTAAAACACAAAACAATGTACAAGGTAGGAGGCTCTACAGCTATCTGGAAATAGCTAAGACAAACGGCAGACTAACTGTTAATGTTGTGATATGGTCACTTCCTTAAAAACAGCCATCGGAGTTAAAAAAAATTATCGTAACCCTTCTATTACTACGGAGACACCTCTATCTAGGGCCTAGGCTCAAAATTTTCATCATGCTACGATATTGAGAACATTTTTTGAGCTCGAGGACTATCGGCACTCACTAGAACACCAGCCATGTAATACATCGACACTTCACAACAGTCTTAGTTAGACACAAACAACAGAATTGGCAAGATTAGACCAAATTTCAACAATTATCTACGTGTTTAGGACTCAAAAAGTTAAAAGGATATTAGAATTTGAGTCATGGCACAGGCAAGCCAATATTCCTCCGCTAAAGAAACATCCTTCGCTGGAGCTAAAAAGTTTTGACGAGAGGTTCGAAAAGACGAGTCGCTCACCTGTCCGTCGTTGAGGGACTCCAAGGCTTGCATGACGCTCTGTTCCGGTCGTTGACTCTGAAACAAAAGAGAAGAACGTCACTCCGAGTCCGTCACACCCACCAAGTCAACTGAGGCCTCGCCTCGCTCAGCGTACCACGCCGTACACGAATGTGAACTGCACTCACACAGGGAACACGAGTGCCACGCTTTGGGCAGCAGAGATGAATATACTGGGCCAAGTATCTTCTAATTTGGAATATTGATAGTGTTTTTTGAAATGAATCAGTGGAATGCGGCTCACTACGTTCAAACCGTGCAGTTACGACGCTAATTCATTAACTGGATTTTATTCCTTAGGAGTGCACATAACACACTTGGGAAAGTAATAATAATAACAACAACAAATATAATATTTGGACGAGTGCAGCAAAAATGATAATGATGGTTATAATAGTTATGCTGATAAAAATTCTAGCCGAAAAAATACTGATCTGAATATCATTGAGCTTAAACTTATTCAGAAATAAGATTTTCAGTTTTTCGTTTTATTTACTTTTAAACATTAGGCCCACTCGTATTATAGGTTTAGAAGCAAATTTAAAACACTTCTTTCAACAAAATAGCTTATCAAATTGATAAACTTAACTGCGAATCACAATGATATTACTTTGATCAGTTGGTAACATTACCGAATTCTCAACAACGTTTCATGCCTTGTGAGACAAAATGACATTCAAGAATTATTGTCTAATCAATTTTATAACTTCATGAGCAAAGACCGCTCATGAATATTGTTCAAGAAGGGCGGCTCCAACACTGAACGCGTTGATGAAGGATCTTGCACGTAAAAGTTATATACGCTTTCTTTCGGGCTTCTACAACGAATACTTTTAGAAGTACATGCTCACACATCAAATCCTCGTAACGAGCCTGGTAGCACTTATCAATAAGCTTACATGCATAATACATTCAAAGGTCCACAAAAATGTCTTTCTATAATCTACACAGAGAAAAAATTGGGTCCTAGCAGGGACTGATAGTACAGGGCAGCCGCCCATACGGTACGATTTCTAAATCGTCCGTAGTTCCATTCACCAAATTAAAAGGTATTTAAAACATACTCTTTCATTTCCTAACGAATCCAAGCTCTTCGTTTGAAGTTTTCTTGCAACTAATATTGTCAAAAACGGACATGATATCTGATTTCTTAAATACTTATAGTTTTCCTGCAATTATATTTTCTTTTAAAGTACCTTACTTACGGTTATGCTATTATAAAAAAAATGCATCTTACAAAAATAAGTGCCTGCATTTTAGTAAGAAAAGTATCTTACTTGAGGGCCACCCTGTACAACCAAGAGGGGCGAACCAGTAGTGCCCGTAAGTTTTCCCAGAAGAACCACGCCCAAGGTAGTATGTATCCACGATACGGGCGCTGCTAAAGACACGGACGATAATCCCATCCAAGGATGCGCAATTCCAAGCCCGTAAATGTCTCCAGCACCAAGAACACTAGTTTATAAAACTACACGGTCAGTACATCCTGGTGGAGAGGAGGAAAAGATGACGAAAATCTGAACGAGCAATAATCAGCAAAAGGGCAAGAAATGCTGGCTGTAGTGAGAAGAACAACGTCGCAAGAAGGGCTGAGAGGGCACACAAGAGCGAGGAAGAACGGTAATCTATTTTTCGATGGCGGGAGGGGGTCTAAAGCCCCAGGCTTCGTTACCTCGGCAGGCAGCGCCTAGCGCACCGACTCAGCCTTATCGGAGTATTGAGCAGCCGGCGCCCCCTCGTTGCAGGGCAGCGGGCCCTTAGTGGTTGCGGCGGAGGTTGTGGCACTCTGGTTATTTTGGGTGTTTGTGGAAGGATGACAGTATGGTCGGAATGGAATGTGAGGCGGAGTGCCGGTTCTTGAGGAGTGATAGAGTGATTGAGGCTTTTTCACGTATTTCAAGACATTGGATGCAAGGAATGATGATGTACGATACAAGCAGCAAGCGAGAGCTTAATTAAACGTACTTAGACAGGCAGAGCAAGTTCCAAGACTTGAGACAGGGTGAAACACAACAGGAGTGCTACCACCAGCTACAGTACAGAACGCCAACAGTACCAGAGGCAGGGCAGACCAACGACCGCATCACTTAGGGGCGCGTCGATAGCCCGGACTGGCGAGCCCCGGCCAAGCAGTTAGCGAGTATCGAACCTGCAAGTGTCGATACCACTCAATAGCGGCAGCTGCTGCAGCGGCAACTTCGCTCCCCCGGGCTGTGTCAGCAGTACATAGAACTGCTTCCTTCCAGCAAACTTAGAATTTGGAGCTAGATTTGTTCGAATTCAGATTTTATTGGGTTGTACCACTTGAGGTGGCGACTGTATTTCAACAATGGTAACGACATTGAGATTAAATAAATCACATATGATCAGCACCAAAGAAGCTCTGATTATTAAAGATGAGCCATTGTCACACTCGCCCTCTCGCGTTGTACGAAGACGCATGAGGAACTTGAGTGTTATACTCAATATCATTGCAGAATTTTGCAGCAAGCGATACTACAGTGAACAGCTACATAAACTCTGGAAAGGCTTTCCTCATGCAGATGGACATTACCATGATCTTCCAATCGTAGATGAAAGATTCTACCTGCCCACCCAATTGATGCCTTTTTGGTGTGATGCAGAGCATGTTTTCGTACACCTCCAACCGTTTCGTGCAGCTTCCACGCTCCGGACATATCCGTTTTCTTGGAAGTTTGCAGAAATTATTTACGAGGTAACACATAGTTCGATCCATAAAAAAAGCAGCAGAGGAACACTAATCTGAGAAGAGTCTGGCGACATGCTGGTGATAATGTGAAGATGGAATACGAGTGAAACAGTGTTTTTACAATAAACATTTTCTACTTTCCCTGCATAAAGTTGATAACATTATCTGCTCTATTCAAGTATGTCAAATTTAACCGCAAGAAATATTTCAAGATAAGCCGAACTGAGTATAACTCATACGAAACAATTCGCAACAGCCCACAGAAGTAGCCTCAAATTTTCTTGATCAAGTTTCTTACTCAAATTTTCTTTTTCAATCTCTTTAAATTTAACAGATCGGTAATCTCGCTGCACAAACATCATACATTTGTACCTCAGTAAAAACTAAATCCAATTTATTCTGTTAACGGGTTGGAGCTAACGTCCTTTACTTTCGGTTTCAAAGTTGTTATGACGTAACTGGCCATTTCGTCTGCAAAGAATAAAAGTCCGTTCTAACTGTAACCAACATACTCAATCTGATATATGAACAGCAGTGACAAAAAATCCTCACGCGGATCGAACTCGTTGATCCTTACGTCGTCGTGACTCGACGTTAGAACGAAGTACGAAATTTCGAAAGGACGAAGTTCCACCGCCGAAAGTCTACATCATCTCCAATAACCCATAGACGAGTTTCCGGATCGAAATGCATCATCAGATATCCGCTTATCCCTTTTCAATGAGGTCAGCGTCAGACACAGAGCTCATGCAGCAGCCTACTCAACGTTATCGAGGATTTCTTATATGCATAATCTCTATCGATAATCACTGAACTTTTGTTTACAAGGAAATCAAAGACGTCTTTTTCAACAGTTTCATGAGTTGCTCTTGCATCAACACCTAATTCAAAATGATAAACGAGCTAGAAAACACGGAAACCAACTGTACTTTAAAATCACTGGTGTCTGAGGAACTCAATGCGCCGTAGCTTTGAACTAAGAATCTGTACAAGACGCAGGAGACTACGGCGCTGTCATCGCTGCATGAAGTCCACACAATGCATACACGAGTAATCTCAGAAGCCAGGCACAGATTTCGTGAACAGTTATGCATTGCAAATATAACTCTTTAAGGATGTAACACACCGGTAACTGTGTTCTCCACACTGACCTTTTACGCGAGCGGTAGAAGGCGCGAGAGATAACAGAAGATACACGAGTATAAAATGCGCAGCACTTCGTAGCTTCGCACACCATACACATGCTACCCACAGCCCCTATACACGATCGGAAGAGGCACGCACGATCGAAGGAACAAAAGCGCCTGCGCTACAAGTACTCGAATGCGTCGCGTCAGAGTCGGACTATCGACAGCATATGATCACAGCTACAGGGTAATGAAGAAGAAACAGGTCGGTAATGAAACAATACTCATGGGAAGTTTGGATGGTGCTATTGACCACAAAAAAGTTCACATGCTCAACTTTCCGTTTTTCATTTGTTTTTGTATTCAGAAAAAAGATCAGCACAGTCTAGCACTAACATTTGAGCTTGGATCGAGTCCTGCTAATCGATCGAGTCGAACCCATGATGATTAAACTCGAGTTTTCAAGCTAATTATCAACTGGCTGAAAAATACGGTTCAACACAGAATTCCGAGCAAGTTCTTATTTTCTGATTAAACTTGAGACCTCCTGAATGTTACTAATCTGCTTGAGTCGAGACCGCCCGGTATTCGCTCAATTTTAACATGAACCTCTGAGATAACCAAGTGACTCGAGACATGCGACACCTACAGACACCAGCGCCAGTGAACGCGACTGTTTTTGTGAAGTCATTCGCGAAACGTATTTAGAAGTCAAGAAAAAACACACTACTTTGACCCGTAGAGTGAAAAAAAGGATTAACAATTTCAAGTACTCAATCTCATTCAGCGAGTAAATGGGTCACTGACATTCGAAGGGCTCTTTGGGCTCATGCTGTTCTGCGCTCATTGCCAAAGATTGAGTTAAGTCAGACGAGCATTTTCAGTAGTACATACGACCGTAAGCCAATTCATCAAGAAGGAACAAGTTCTAGCACCCAGGTACGATACGTCTACTCGTAATAGCTCACTCAAATGAAGGCTCGGATACATGCTACCCACCACATGAAACTTGAAGCTCGACTAGAGTTTGCCTACCATGGGGAGTGAGCGAGCGAGCATGGGTATACTTTGGTCATTAATATTATCAGGAACAGAGGGAAGAGTGAGGTTGTTATCTCACAACGCCAGCACAGATACGAAAGTCGACATGGAGCCGAGCGTTGTGGGCTGCTGATGGGGTGAGGGGCGCCTCCTGATGGCGGGGGACCGCATGATGGCGGCCGCAGCCTTAGTTCTTACGGAATCACGCATTTGTAAACGGAGGCCGTCGCACTCATCACTGTAGCGTTGCATTATCAAATTCAAAAAATGCACGTGGTAGCGTATACTCGTAAATGATGCATCCATTACATAATAGTTCAGCGTACTAGCTCTACAGCCTGTCTCAATGTTGCTGTGACGAGTTACGATTCAATCGACTTTTATTTATCCAAACGAAGCAGTAGAAAGTGTAACGGCATTCAATAACAATATAATATTTAACACAAAGAAAAATTCGCAGCACTGAATATGAATGCAAACAAAACCAATGAACTAACGCTAAAAAAAGGAGCAAGAATTTCTTAACTTCTTGACCGAAACAGACAAATACTAGGGGCACAGTACACATCTCAGCAGTTAAACGACGGACCACTAGGAGAAAAAACGAAAATCGAAAACAAGAATATCGCAAAAATTAATTTATTTTTATTATCTTCTCGAAAAACGATGAAAACCGCGAAGAATGGCCAGCAATGAAAGCGATATAAAAGCTTGTGCCGAATTATAGTAAGAAATGGCATCAAAATATATTTCCAAGTTACATTGGCTTTCATGTACAGAGCTAGTAAATAGGGAAGAAGAGATACAAACGCGAGAGAGTAAGTGAGGGGAGCGACGAGGGATCGAAGTGAGGGAGCACACACGGGCCCCTCCCCGAGCAGGGGAGTAATGGCCCCTCGTGCCAGCCATCGACAAATGAGGGGCCTAGGGGGCCCCACAGCACGCCACGTCCACCAGTCTCTCACAGATGCGCGTAAATTCTCGCATCAGGGCCCTGTCTGATGCACGTCTATGTAATCTTCACGCGTAAAATTACAAAATAAGATCCTCCGAAATTTAAATTTCTTCCACGTAGTCATGACTATAAGCGAGGCAAACTATTGCGTTTGACATATGCTCTCGCACTGTGGAATTTTGAGTCTAAACACAAAATGCAAACTTTTTTAACAAACCGCATTTGTCTGCGACCGCCTTACACTGCGGCGCCATAATACGTCTGCCGTACATGCGTGGTGAGACAATAGACTGGCAACAGATAACTAAATGTCCTTCAGATAGGCCAGATTTATCCAATAAAGTCTCGTAGAATTAGAAAAACTGCTTGTAATTTTTATAGATTTATATAATGAGCGTATTGAGGAAGAGCTAACTTTATACAAGCGAGTACTGAAGTTCATGTAGGCGGTGCTACCGTGGAGTCTGAGTCGCTCTTCTGACGGTGAGAAGAGTCGGAGTCGCTCATCTGAGAATAAGGATCAGAGTCGCTCATCTGAAAATGAGAAGGATCAGAGTCGCTCATCTGAAAATGAGAAGGGTCGGAGTCGAGAGGCATACACCGTCTCGCCACCGAGGTTCAGTCATGCACCCACCGAAGTCACTAGGGAAGCCGTCATAAGCACGAGAAAAACTCTACACTTGAATTTCCCAAAATAAACGTAAAACCTGGCTAGAGCCAAGACCTAGGGACTTGGCATTTCGGTTTCTAAGTTCACGTGCTCGACTTCGTTCTGCACCGCCCCTCTCACTCGTGGGAAATGCCGCGTGCGCATGACTACGCACCAATGTTACACACAGTCCGCGGCATTAAGTTAACCTCCAAGACGCGCTCACGTGGCGTGTACTTAAAAATCGCACTCGGTAAACATGCAGATGCTTGTTACGATTGATCACACCATCCCCTAGCACTGCGCCTCTCACTCACGTTGTATGCAGCGCCACGTGATGTTCTACATACATTGTGAATACCGTGCACGGTGTGTACATTGTCGTACAGCGCTCTGTTCAACTACTGTGAATGTCGGCAAGCTCTAACACTATCCCAATATTGATTACACTATAGAAAAAAATTCAATGTTGTCCTGTTCCTGAGTTAACAAAACTACAGTCCTCCATTTCTTTGTAACTAAACAAAATGAAAAAATATTCAAGTTAGAAATTTGGTCTTGCGGCTATATCAACGAGTTTTCAAGTTTGCCTTTCTTCAATACAATACTAGTACAAAATCAACACAAGTATAACATAAAAGCAATATTTCATATGAATAATGGGCATTTTCTACTGGTCACCAGCACGAGTTTAGAAATAACGCTTTTTTCGGGGTCAAAAACTAAATAACATTTTATCGATTCATTTCCACAACATAAAAAAAGTGAGTAACAGTAGTCTAATGAAATATTTGTTCGAACATAACGCAAGCAAAAATTCGTGTATATGCAATGAGATACACGTGTGTTGGTGACATCATGAATGTTGCAATCTACATTGAACGCCCCAATTAGCCATGATATGCACATACATAAAAACTTGACCTATTACTAGGGAGCGTATTTACACATCCAGTAGAACGAGCAGCGTTTTTTAGACTATGCAAAATTTGTAACCTAAATTTATGATGGTAACCTACAAGAGTGTCGTAACCTCACAGGTTAACAGTAACATAAAATGCTACGCGGATTAACATAAAGGACACTATAAATGCTAATTAAACTGCACGAATGAAATTAATAGCGTTGCACAAGGACGCGAAATAGTACTGAGGACTGAATTAGGCATACAAATTGTGAAATAATATCCTCCTAAGACCAGCAAAAAAAATGATGCGAGATGGAATACGATAACTATATTCAGCTATACACGCTCTACCTTCCATGGTAATCGATGCTTTCAAGCGTGAAATTAATCCTTTACCACCCGTTCAAATGAATTCTAAAATTCACTTTACGAGTGTCTGCGCCTAGCTTTCCGTACGAAGCTAAATGACGCCTTATCGCCGGAATAATTTGCCCACTAAAGAGACCATCATTCATAACACTAACATGCACCACGTCATTGAGAGATAGTAACATCGAACCGCAGAAAATCTGCATTATTGGACGAGTCACGACACACAGTTCTATCCTTAGTTTAACTGCTCATACAATAGGAATTCATCTGAAATTTCTATTCTCCCTTACCTTGGAGTTAGACGATAGCTGTAGCCAGCGGCCAAAATTTCAGAGAGTTTATCATCATAAAATGATTAGTGAAACGCTCAAAGCGGTTGGTTAACCTTCCTCAATAACGAAGTTTTTCTTTGCTCGGGAATGGTTTCTATAAGCCATAGATGTAGGAGGCAGACGAGAGAGCAATAACCTTTAGAGCTCTCTACGAGCGCAGCAAGGGGAGCTAGATAGCACGCACACAAGAAGGGCCCCTCACCAGTCCTCTCGTGTTGCTGTGGCCAAGCTTCGTTAAAGGTGAACGCGAGGGAACCCCCTCTCTTTATGTCTCTCTTTCCCAGTGCTCGTGTTCTTACCCTTCTAACTCCCTTATTGCACGTACACTGCAGCTGACAGAGGAGCAGGACTTTCTCTTCTTTCTGAATGCTCACGGGATTTTCATCATACATTTTTCCCCTTTATAATATTTATTTAAGGCTCGTTTACCATACACAGCGGTAGACCTATGTCCTCTTTCGCTTTTTGAGTTTGATGAAAATGATTTTCGTCAGTTCGTCAAATCACATTAGTTTCAGAGTCGCTCATGAGAGCGACTCTGATGCGCGTTGTAGGTCAACCTGGTCAAACAGTCCCTTTATAATTTTTCTTTTTCGTTAGTTTTCTCCGCGGCGTTTTCCATTAGTGGCTGAGTTTTGTCTCTCTCCTGCCTGCACTACGGCTCTTCGTAGCTCCTCATCGAACTATTTTCGGATACCCGACGGCCACAGGGCGCTCTTTATTGCTCTTTACCTCAATAAACGGGCCTTTGTAATTCATTCCGTGCCCTTTCCACGTAAAACTCTACCCCTCTTGGTCTCGCTCAATCCTTCTCTACTCTGCCTTGGAAGAACGCGTCTCTTAAATAGTCGCTGAACCAGTTATACGAAACAGTTAGGCTCTAGTTTTTTTTTAGCGAAACTTGGGCTTACTGTCAAAGTATAGCAGTCCAGTATATTCGAAGGCTGAAAATTTCATACCTAAGATACACAGGCATCGCCACTTTTGTTCCTTCCACTTCAATTTCTTCTAAGAATTAACTTCTACCTTCAAACACAAGACATGAACACACAGATGTGAACAGAAACTCAACTATTAGCTTTGAATTCTTCAGGGCTCATTTTTAGGATGAGGCAACAAGACGAATGTTGTTTGAAGAATAATAGTTTCCAGAAGGCGTTTGGTAATCCGCAGGCTGCTCAGCAAAGGCAGGAGGTTGGAGTGGAGGCAACCAGAACCTCGGAATGGAGCACAAGTGCTTCCCCTCAACTCGTCCTCTCCTTGTGGCAATTCAGTTCTCCTAGCTCTTTCCCCACAGCGCCAGGACGTCTCGTGCAAGGTTTTTATCATGATACGATGCGACAGGGACCACATGAATGTCACGTAGAGGCAGGAACATCCAGATAATTTGAATACAGACGATTATTTTTATAGCGACAAAATAATAAACGAGACTATAGAATGACATACACCAAGGCAGTCGTCCGGTGCGGTCAGGGCAACAACAGCATCAGCTACGTCTGAAGTGCAGCATAGGGAATGGGCTTAACATTACCAGTTCTTTGGACCCATGCTTTGGTCTTATTCGAAATACAGGGTCAGGCAAAATGATCCGACACATTTGTAGGTTTAA
>VOMN01085392.1:0-31870 GCA_014899125.1 Orchestia grillus
CGAGTCTTGAGTGGTGATACATTGTTGAAAATGAAATTTATTCTTGCTGCGCACTGCCACTGCTGTACATAACTCATTTCCACAGCTCAAAACTCTCGGCTGACTATGATGTTTTTTAAATAATTCTCATGAAAAATAAAATTTTTGTGGGCTCAAGTTAAAAGCAATTTTTAGGATACAAAAAGTGAAGCACAATTCCTCCAGTAACAGCAGATGATCGATATCTCTTGAATTTCGTGGCTTCTTTGAACATCATATTTTTCTCTCTAACCTCATTCAAACTCGAGTTTCGTGCGTTTACATCGACGCCACTAATTTGAATTTCGGTAAGAAACTGGTAGACATGAAAGAAAAAGCTTTCGTAAAAAAATGTGTCACTAGCTTTTACTAAAGGACAATGAGAGGAAAACGAGTTTCTGCGACAGTGGAACTCATAATTTTCATATAAGATCCATGGTAAACTGGTGTTGACTTTTTCGTCTAGCCGCCCACAAAATAACATGGGTCTTTTACACTTTCGTCGAGCTGGAAACTTGAGAGTTCCCTTGCCGCAGAAACTTCTCATCTTTTTTTTGTGCTTAAGTAAAAACCAGGAGCACATTTTTTTGCAAAGTATGGCATGTTTCCTTCGCATTTGTTATTGTATCGATTAAACCTAACGCGAGGCATTAAAAAATTTGGTTATGGCAAGCTTTCGAAATGAATGCGATCAGACAGTCCTAGAAGTGCAAGCTCCTATGTGAACGTGGTTTTTAAGTTATCTACATTGAAAGAGAAGGAGGAATCCTCATCTGAAAATTTATCTTCTTTTTCGTGTACTACTTGAAAGGCACATCACGATGATAAAACCTAAATAAAAGATGATAAATAAAATCTGAAGGATGATAAAACCTTGCAGATATATCCAAGTTTGAAAGCCGGGTTTGAACAATTTTCTTGACGCATGTACCGTTCTTATTGACAGACTTTAATTGTTCATCGATGATTAATTTAACTTGTTGTTAGCCACAGTGATGCAATAACTTAAAATTTAAATGTTCTGCTTAATGTTTGGCTTATCAACGGACGGACTCGGTTAAGTTTAGATTACATTACAGAGGAATCCAAATTCTAGTATACAAGTCAAAATTATTTATACACTGTTGGCAAAAAGAGTGGGACACTTTTTAAAATTGAGACTTCTTGAATACAAGGAGTAACTTTATGCTGATACTTTTATACGCTATAGTAAAGCTTTTTATAATATGGTATATAAATTTCAATTTTTTCTGATGGGTTCGAAAAAAATACGAGCAAATAAATTTTAATAATGCAAAATAGGTGGTCAAAAAAGTGACACAAAAAACACAAAATTTACTTGAATCCTGGTAACATTTGAAAATCGAACAAGAAACAAGAGGCAATTTAATATCTCGTGAATAGACAACTGCAAGACGCCGCAGCTGTACACCTCCTACCGCTTTGTTTTATGAGCTGAAGGCCTTCTGCTGGAGTAATTTTTCCCCATTCCTCTAAAAGTTCTGAACCACAAATCTTCGGTGTTTGTTGGATTCCCAGCCATTGCACATGTCCCCAAAGTGTTCTAAAAGTTTTCAATCGGATTCGGGCCTGGACTTTGTGGCGGCCAATCCATAACTTCCAAATTTTACTCTTTTTGTTATTTCATGAAAGACTATGTCTTATGGCATAGAGCATTATCTTGCATGAAAATGAAATTTGCACACTTTAAGCTTTGAATTATTGGATTGAAGTGATCGTGAAACATGTTCTAATATGTTTCTGTATTTACTCTAGTATTCAAACGGATACGAGGTGGCGTTCTTTGTCTGTAAAACATCCCATACATCATGGCACTGCCACCATCTTACTTAAGTATTTTTCCTGCACTTTCTGGAAAATTTTTCCGCACAACGCCTTCTTACAAATATCTTCCCGCCAGGGCCAAATAAATTAAATTTACCTTCATCACTGAAGAAAATATTTGACCAATGGTTGCGGTTCCACAAGACGTGTATATTGGCAAAGGCCAGTCTTAACTTTTGATTTTTCTTGCTAATGAGAGGTTTCTTTAAAGGTGATGTGCGAACTAGCCTAGTTATTTTAAACGTTAATTTATAGTTTTCTTTTGCACATTCATAGCGTTGGTGGCGTTAATTTCCTAAAAAATAGCCGATGCTGATTTGAATCTCATTTTTAGAGACAGTCTTCGAATGATTCTGTCTTCCTGGGGGGAGGTTTTTCTCGGTCGTCATGCTCCATTAACGAGCGATATTTGTCCAGTGTCTTTGTAGAGCCTGACAATTTTTCGGACGACAATTTTAGAAAGCGTCTTATTATGAGCTATCTTTATAACGATGCATTTTTCTTTATTCAGCTCAGTTATTTCTTTCTTAACCAACACGTCCATTTTTCGAGACGCGGGTATGATGAAGGATAGCGCAACGTTTATGAAGATAAGTTAGAAACTTGTTCCTGATTACGGCAACTCAGGAGATAAGATGAGCTGCAATATTTGTTTGTATGCACTCTAAATAATCGTATTCTAGTTTTTTGTCCCACGTTTTTGGGTACTAATTATTTATTAATAAAATTGTTTTGCTCGTATCTTTTTTTCAATTCATTAGAGACAAATAAAACTTATACCCCATATTATAGGAAGCCTTAGCTATCACGTTTAAAAGTTTTAGCAAAAACTTACCACCAGCATTCAAAAAGTCTCAAAATTTAAAAAGTGTCCCATATTTGGGGCCAACAGTGTTCGTATATATATATATAAAGTCAAAATATATCTAGGTATTTACATACATCGCTTATATTTAGGCCTTTTGACTTAATATTTGAAAAATTCAGGCGTATATAACAATTTGTTTCGGAAAACTGGGTGTTCTCCACTACCATAAGAGAACATTTTGGCATCCGGTCTGCGTGCTCGGGTAACAGTTTTTTTACGCGTTAAATGAATGTGACGCTGTTTTGTTACAAGTTAAATGAATGTGATGTTTTTTTGTTACACGTTAAATGAATGTGACGCTCTTTTAATATTTTCCCCAAGGGTAGATCAAGGTTAGTTGTTGTTTGTAGTTTAAACTTTGTTCAGTAAGGATACACATTGTTTCAACCTTGGTCGGAGTTTTTACCTTGGTGTCAGAGTTTGTACCTCGGTGTCAGAGTTTCTACCCTGGTGTCAGAGTTTCTACCCTGGTGTCAGAGTTTCTACCTCGGTGTCAGAGTTTCTACCTCGGTGTCAGAGTTTCTACCTCGCTGTCAGAGTTTCTACCCTGGTGTCAGAGTTTCTACCTTGGTGTCAGAGTTTCTACCTTGGTGTCTGAGTTTCTACCTCGGTGTCAGAGTTTCTACTTTGGTTAGAGTTTCCACTTTGGTCAGAGTTTCAACCTTGGTCAGAGTTTCAACCTTGGTCAGAGTTTCAACCTTGATCGGGTTATGATACATCTAAGATCAGCCCCCTCACCCTGGCCGCTCCTCAGTCTCATACCATACTGCACGAACCATCAGTGTGTGGTACCAGCAAATAAAAATCTTTAAGTTCGTTAAAAGTTGGAGTTTCTTGTTGCTAATGGGCAAGGTTTTGAAAGCGTGGTCAATTTTGATAGCTAAGAGGCGTCGAGTGAAATGGGCAATTTAACAATTACAGGAAAATTAATTTGCAATTTATTTTATAATGTTATCATTCGTATGCCCTGAAAATGGAACAATATGACATAGTAATTTTGTAACCATTTTCAGATGTATAACATCTATTTTTCCTGCACGAGACATTCAAACATACATTTTTTACATACATGGGTATTGATTCGAATTTTCCTGCGTACTGAGCAACACTAGCTTTTACAATGCGACCGGAGAATTTCTAACATGACACAGAATTTAGCTTCACGTAATATAAGATAGCTTCACACTTTCCACAAATAAATTTTGTAAAGCCAATGGAAAACTTCTAACATAATAATTTCTGGTCCCCAGCAAAACCCGAAGCTGTGACAGACTGCGCCATACACAACGAGTCGAGCAGCGAGCCATCGCCTGTCCTGAACTGCAGCCCGGGCTGGGATGGGGGGATGAACCAAAGCTTCACCCTGGAAATTCTCGTGTCCAGAAGCATATACTCCAGGTCTCTTGCTCTGGTCCACCATTCTCAGACGCCGTCATTTCAGTTAAAAGGCTTGGTACCCGATAGCGATTATTTGTTAGTAGTGACGGCTGTGAACGGGAAAGGCTCAAGCTCTCCGTTCACACTGACCTACCGATCGCCTAAAATTCCCGAGCTCCCATCGTCGACACCGGACGTTTACGCGAGCACTCAGAAGCTCGCAATATCATGGACGATCTTCTTGGCCATGCTCACGGGGCTGTTGCTCACACTTTTATCGTGTCTCGTTGCTGTTCTTTACGTGGTCAAAATAAAAAATAGCGAGGCCAGGTCGGCCAGAAGAGAGCCTCAGGCATCGGCGAAGTCGGCCCGGCCTCGAGACAGCCCCAATGCAATCATCTGCAGAAAACGTAAGTGAAAAACCGACGGGGATCTTCCTTGCAATTTAGGCAGCGCAGGGAGCTAAATAATTGCTGTACATGAACATGCCAAATTGGAAAACCGTCTTCATTTTTCTTGTCGTCATTGCGTCTTACTGAAGTTTTTAACCAACAACCTGGCCTAGAAATCTACGTAGCTTAGCTCGAGAAAAGTGGATGGACAGTGATTCAATATTTCAGTTTTTTCAGCTTACGAAGGCGTGGCACATGAGCAGGTTATAGTTTTGTGCAGCTTTTTGCCATTGCCGTCTTGTATCGGCCTGCAACTGTTGAAGAGTAAAACTTTTTCGTTGCAAGGCTTAGGCTTTGTAGGCTTTGAGAGATAAAATATTGTTTTTTTAGGTAGTAAATCATACAAGTGCAATGGCTAGTATGAAGCCTTAAGTGCCGGGAGAAAAAATCTATTATCAACGAATAATTATACATATACTATTTTTGCAATCACTCGAAATTTAGAATCTCTTTCCGATAGAATAATATTACATTCAAGACGCAAAAAGTCTAAGATTTACAATTTCACAATATAGCGTCAAGTTTCGTTCTTAAAACTTAACTTTTACAGAGCAAGTTGACTACTGAAAATCTTCATGACTGAAATCGTTAGCCTCTTCTAACGTACTTGATAAATTTCATACATCGCAATTACGAACTCCAATTAAAAGTTGCATCAAATGTTTTATTAATACACTTAATTAGCAATATCGTTATCATGTCGATTACATTGCTGAGCAGACGTAAATTGGTGCTTGAGAAAACCGAGCTTATGTAGATGCACATCAAGAGACTCTCTCTACCTGTTGATAGGCGTGAAGAGTTCAGAGTTCCTTCCGTCCTCATCTACTTTTATGTGCTTACGACATTGATGATTTTATTATCATATTGTTTACTCATATTAGAAATTTTTAAAACCGCTTTCATAAAACTAGGGTTTCTGTGATTGCATGGAAGTTTTTAAACTGTATTGAATTTTCCCCAACCTAATCTTCACTTCATGTTTGCGAGTCCGCTAGCGGCTTTGAGGGACGTGCGCTCCCCGTCAAGTAGAAGCTCATAGCAAGAAAATCTCACAATGGAAGTGGTGTGTGCGATGCATCAGACATAACAGTAATTTCTGAAAAATTATTTTATAAATTCACCTGATACGGCTCATCATGATGAGAAACTGATTTGTGTATTCTATGCCTAAAAGTACATAATTTTAATTCATACGTCAAATTTGTAAGATAGTTAATACAGTAAAATTTAAACCATAACCTTCTATTTAATTCTAACGTAATGTATAGGTTTATAATGTAATGTTTGATACACGAAAACAGGTCAGGGAGAGCGAGACAGCTGTGTAGCCTGGGATATTAGGTTGGAAAAGAGGTTATGTGGTTACGGCCGATACACCTTGCTCTTTGAGAATCATTGTTTTGGGAATGTTCTGCATTTACATCCCTTGTTTGCATTTTTATGCGTCGGTTCTATCAACAACGCCCACATCCTGCTGACCGGAGGGAAGTAGAAAGGGTGACCTGTCCTTCCTCCCCATTTTTTAAAGTAGCAGATGTCAGGTTATCCTATGACATGCTACGTAATTCTCATGAACGTCAGAAATTCATTGTCATACCCCTGCTCCCATTTCTTGACCAATTTTCCCGGACATAAAAAAATTTTCCTCTTTCCTGTCACGCGGAACCGATAAATTTATCTGAAACAAAATTCCAAGATCTTTGTAAAAACTGACCCATGCGCTAATGCCGCTTTTATGCGTCGTCGTGCCCGAGTGGGCTGCGTCGATGCGAGGATGGTTTAGAATTCATCGCCCTCAGCCTCTTAACATTTGAATGATTGATTGGCGGCCACCTAATTGCCTAGACCAACGGGAGCGCTGGATATGATAATGCTGGCAGATAATGTTGAGTGAAGCTCTAAAATCTAACTTGTCTAAGTTCCACTTATACGCCAGAATTACGCTTTCCGAACGCGATTGTTCAATTTTTACTTTAGGTAGTTCAATTTTCAGGATTTCGGGAAGCGACTTCAGCTATTAAAAGCAAACCTGTTTCAATAAGTTCGGAGTAGCTCATCTACATGAATGGGAAAGTCAGTCATCTGAGATTTTTCCAATTGATCGAGGCGAGTTAAATTGTGCTATTAATGCAATTCCATTGAGGCAGGCTAAAATATTTATTAGAATGCACTAACTTGAATAAATTTGATATACCTCAGTGGGCAAAAATAGTTCGTTCTCAAAGCCTGATCGAATAATACGCATGATTTGCTTATGATTCGAGAGGGCGGATCTAACTGTATTTTACAGCGCAGGTGGCGTTGTCAGGTAAACGCTTTTGGTTGAAAGTATTTATGAAGAATTTGAATGTGACTTCATGCAGCTGAACAGCCGAGCTGACGAAAAGTTTGAAAGTTCCACAGAAGCAAAAGTAAACCTTCTTCCTACGTAATTTGAGAATAGATTCACTAGGGTCGATACCCAATAGACTGATGAAAATATTTGAATGAATCAGGTGCCATACGGAAAATAGAATTCATTCACTGAACCCGTTGCCACTCCTCACTTTATTTCCGTGACACCACTTCAACTTCCATTAGATCTGCAGCTGTGAGGTGACCTTGTGGGTCCCATTTGAGGTCGATTTTGAGAGATCAGCGCGTCGATTCTCCAGACGTGACGTACATATTTTACGGCTCGTTTGATTTGCATTCAGACCTCTTAGTTTCAGGCATTTCATACAAGAACATGAATCATATGGTGTTTTAAATAAGTACGTCCTATGTCGAAAATCGCCTGTACGGACTGTAGAGATGCAAATGTTTTGCTCTTGGGTTTCAAATTCGACTGAACTGGCTGCTCAAATTTGAAAATTGACCTGAGAGAAAATTTTCTTTACAAACTGCATAAGGCCTCAGAATAGTTCATATACGTTCTATACGTTATTTTCAATAATATACGTTCTATACGTTATTTTCAATAATATACGTTCTATACATAAAGACGTATCGTATGATAAATATTGCGAATTCATGTGGAGTAATTTGGTACTTTTTTTACAAACCTAATTTTTTCTAAATATTCCTAAAGTTGATCCGAAGTGTCTAACAACACCACACCACAAGTCTCGAAAGCTCTCAGCAGTCCAGGAACACGAAGGTCCTGTTAAGTACTCCATTTCTGCTAGGGTCAAGAGCCTGGGACGCCTTTATTGTGGTGTGGTCTCAGCCCGAAGTTCCGGTATCTCCAGAGAGAAAGCATGGCCAGGTCGCACTACTGACTCTGCGAGGAAGGAAATTTGTTGGGTAACATGACTCACAGTGCTGAGCTTCCCCTCCAAATGTTGGTTTTTATTACCCGAGACTTTGTTATGGTTGCATCAGCGAGCGTGCAGTGAGTCATTTGGATCCATTTTTGCAAAATTTGGTTGAAGAGAGTGACAAAAATGAATTAATTTTGAGACAAGTGAAAATTCAAAGCGTAATTCAACTAATTAAATTTTTATTTTAAATGCATGCATCGGTTACCTGGGCGAGATATTATTACGTGTTCTGCAGGTCTAATGAGCACTGCCTTGAAGTCTCTAGAGCTACGTGCATCTCTTTTATACACCATTTTCCTCACTCAATCCTGGCATTTGTGCCTCTATCCGTCCACCAGCAGAAATGTACGACACTGTGTATGGGCAGGTTTATGCATAGTTTCGAATATGAGAGTGGCGAGTGGCAACAGAAAGGTTCTCTTACAATTCGCCTAAGCAAGAACATGACTGACTGGACTGTTCGCCAAGGACACCTCCAACGCTGTTGGACTTGATCATGATATTTTTCTCAATGCAAAAAATTATTTTTTAATTTTTAATTTCAATGAATACATTGGCAATATGTGTCTGATCCTGGTAAGGAAAGTTCCTCAAGACGTACTGGATACTCTGATGACGCGGTAATGATGGAACCTGAATGTAATATTGAGCGTGAAAATTTCTCACAATATTCTCTTCTCTTGTAACTCATTAGCCTTCAGTCATCGAATACACTACAAGGGGCTGTAGAGATTGAAAGAGGGAGCGGTAGGAAAGAGTTAAGCCATATTTAGTGACCTCTGATTGGTATTGACTGGTGTGATACTTCTCTCTAAGAGCATGTTTGTCAAAATTAATTTAATTTACTAGAAGAAATCTTTGACGACAGTATCAAAATGATCAAAATTAACCTAAATATTATTTATAGAGCAGTCTTAAAGGAGTATCACTTTAAACTACGCCGTGCAGGTGGCCTAGTGCCCCGTCATGTTTTGCTAAGCTGAGTGGTCGGAGGCGCGTCCTCTGCAGCTCTAGCATCTGACCCGCTCAGTGGCCTCGGTTTCCGAGAATTTCATGTCCCACTAACGTCATAATCTCACCGTCAGCACACTAACGTGTATCCTGGTGCTCTCTAAATAATAAGTTTATTCTTGTTGCAGAAATTTTAGGGCATTTTGTCTCGAAAATTATTTCTTTAGGGTATTTCTTTCCGCAAAACAAACATGAAATGCTTTAAGAGTGGAGTAATTCTTTACTTGAAAATTATTTGAGATAAGAGTGGTACATATATTTTGTTATGTTACGTATACTGTGTTTCCACCGATCGAGAATGTAAGAGTCTTAATTATTTCCGGAGACCGAATAGTTCCACAAGCAACAGCACTACTGCCAGCCTCCGCAGAATACGATGGCAATTTATTTGTAGAACATAACTTGTGTAGTTCTCGGTATTATGCCTAGCTTGATAATGTTGAACCAAGAAAGCCTTGGTAAAAAATTGAAATATACCACGTCTCATCCGATTCCGATGCCAGTAGTCAAGTTGGCAAAATTGAGATTAAATTTCATGAAATTAAATTTCACGTTGAGCGCTTATACATTTTCCACATACTCGTAGAGATGTTGGTTGGGAAATCTCTTTTTACCTACTATTTGCTATCCCATCACACATACGACAGGTTCTTTCTACAAGTCATGTGTTTAACATTACTCTTCTTTAATTAATATACAAATACGTGGTTGCGTATTTCACGGTGATTTTTTAAAGCTCGTTGCTTACGAAGAAAGTAGAAATTTTCACTGCATCGTTAACTGCTGTTCACATTACGTGCAAATATCTAAGGGCACTAAGAATGAAGTTAATTCTCATCATTATAATTTTCTTGTAACGCTCATGAGGTCAGGCATATTTTTTTCACCATTTTCCCGCTGTCACTCTGGTGTTAGTGTCAGGAGGCCGCAGCGTCAGCTGCAAAGAGCCGCCGCCGTCGCCCGTGAGTCAGCCAGCTGACACCAAAGTGTGGTTCAGAGGCCCTTGTTCTCCTGACGTCATCAGCCCAGAGTCTCCGAACGGTCTACTCTCCGGAGCTCTCAGTGTAAGCAATTAATAATGATAATAATAATAATTGCATTGGTTTTAGTTGCATTAACAATATAATTTACTACAGTATCGTTAGAGAAGAATCTTAAAGCTGCAACTGTTCTCAGAGGAATTTCATGCAAAAAATGATGCAGGCACACCAATAACACGTCCAGTGTAGGATCCTCGGTATAGAATGAAGCAATAGCAATTGGTAAACGCCCTCTTTGGCGAACACACGATGACAAAAAAATGCAATGCTACGATCAGCTGTAAGCCATGTTCAGTTGAATGCTGTTCTTCACCAAAAACCCTGAAACTACTCGAAACATCGTGTTTAACTGTTACTCATAGTAATTTCGACGGGTCTTATGATACTAAAGCGTAAATGTAATACCTAATGGATAGATCAATCAAAGTTCCCGGTACGGTGAGAGTTCAAGAGTAAGTTCCTGCCTTCAGCACTCTGGACTCTAAGCTAACAGCAGCCTTAGCCGTAGCTTAAGCCGCATTTTAACACTTACCTCACACTTGCTCACTCCAAACACACGCGCTGTAGATCGTACCTAAACCAACTGGCATTTTCTTTGTCTCCCGTGTTTTAATTGAAAACCTAGAAGAAGAGTTATCAGAAGTGAACCAACTAAGCTAATGGAGATCCTTCAACAACAATTTCTGACGTGGCGTTTTTTATTGTCTGCTTAAACTGGCCCGATGACATCGTCGAGTTTGAAATTCTACTGGAAGACCTCAAGGAGGTGGTGAATAACCTGATATCAGCGCCTGCGCATCAGATCTTGTGCTGCACCTGATATCCATCAGCCCGTCTCTGTTGGGTCTGGCGCAGGTGTTGTACCTGGTGTACGAGTACATCTGCTCGTCCCTATTAGGTATTTTGCTGGTGCTGCACCTGATGTCCATCAGCCCGTCTCTGTTAGGTTTTTTGCTAGTGCTAAACCTGATGTCCACCAGTCCATCTCTGTAAGGTCTACACTGGAAGTAAGAAATACAGTCATGTCATAGGCTTATCCGATGCAGCACTGAATAATGACACGGGGGGGATTCATTTGAGTTTCACTCGCCCCATTTATCCTACAGCCTCAAATCGTGAAGTTACTGTTGGGTAATGAATAACTTCTGTTGTACGTCAGTAAATGAATAAATTCAAATTTTTTAGTTTCTCACATTCGCCTTTTAATATTTTTTTGCATCGTTGTGAACTTCATGAAGAGTTAACCAAGTTTAACATCTTTTGTAAGGGTTAGTGTCACTGTTCGCTGTTTAATATAACCTCACGAAACTCGCCACAGTGAGACACCTGTACGAGTTCCATCTTTCATTCCCCTCAGGGGCATCGAACAAGCAATAGGGTTAAGCTTAATTAGCTTTATCTGTCGTATGCTATGGAAACTGGCGACCGCAAAGGGTGCTGTTAGGTTACCTCAGCTGTAGATAAGTCTTCGGAATTTCTGTCTTTCGTGCGCACCTTACTTCTTTTAGTGTTGCACACCTTCTCCGCTATCTCTTCATTGTCTTTTCTTTCTTTTCATTCTTAGTTTTCTGTTTCTATGCTCAGGGGATCCTGTGCGGGAACACACCTTGTTCATAGATTTCCCGTTTTCTACAGCTCATACTAAATGGCCTCTTCTCTTTCGGTGCGAGATAGTTTGACTCACAGAAGCGTGGCAATCTATGTATACCATCACGACTACTACTATCTATAATATCTATTTACATCTATAGTGATGAACAACTGTAAGGAATCATAGTTTTGTGAATGTTTCATTCATCTGAATCAAAATCGTGCTAAAACATTTTTTTAAATTTCCTACGCTTACGTGAAGTCGAGATTCCGTCAAAATTAAGTTTGGAAACGATATCCTTAAGCCCAATACAACGGCTTCCAGCACACAAGTATATTCAAGTAGCCTTGTGGCATATTTTTCATTTGAAGAGATATGCAATTGCATGGCATTCATTGTGTAGAGCAATAACCCCACGCTA
Source organism: Orchestia grillus (assembly GCA_014899125.1). Lineage (NCBI taxonomy): Eukaryota > Metazoa > Arthropoda > Malacostraca > Amphipoda > Talitridae > Orchestia > Orchestia grillus. The sequence continues at coordinate 11,929 of VOMN01085392.1, forward strand.
ATATTTTACGGTGATATTAACCTTCATAAAATGCTCTATCAACTGATGTCATGTGACTCCGACCTCTACTGCAGCATGCGGCTTGATGCCTATAGCCATGGAATAGACAAAGGCTTCTCAAAGTTTGAAACACAGCTCAATCAACCTGAAAAAATAACGAGGATAATCGCGATTGAAAGTAGTGAAAACTCACAATTTCATACTTGTGACCTTTATCTTATGATACGTCGTGAATTCATAGTGATACCATGAAATAATTACAAAATAATTATTATTTGGTCGCGGACCCAGTCACTTGCACCTACCGGTAAGGGCACTTGCACCTACCGGTAAGGGCACTTGCATATACAGGTAAGCACTTGCATCAGTTTCGAAATTAAGGAGCATTGAGGAAAAGAATAGTTCTGACAAGCGAAGTGTACGATAGAGAAAACAAAGATTGTTTATCATCCGTGCAGCATTTATCACATGAGCAAAATGTTCTACACAGATACATCTATTTAGCTCGAAATTGTAATATTAAAAAATTAAAATCACACCGTTAAACAAATTTCTTGTCGCTCAACAGTGTTGTGAGCCGAATATTGAAAGTTTACAGCGGCACTAGTAGACTTACTGAAGGAAAAAACAGAGCAGACTAAGAAAAACTACAAGAAATCGTTACAAGGATCGTTTTCTCAATGCTGGACACGTTTTTACGCAAATTTACGATGAAATTTCAGTGTCTAGATTAACTGTATCGAGATGATTGCATGAAATACGCCTCTGTGAGGAGCCCTCCAAAGAGCAGCTGACTTGTAAGAAAACTGAGATAAAAAGATAAGCTTCCGCAATCAAGCATGCCAATTGGTCCGAAAAAAATTGGTGCAAAGTTTTTTTTAGATAGATCGAAATTTAGTATGCCTAGTAGCGATCAAAATCAGTTTGTACGAAGAATCGGTGAAAGTTCCAAGTCTAACTGTGCTACGAAAGCAGTTATTTTTGGCGGGATAAGCGTGATGGTCTTTGCTATGACTTCAGGATTTGCAATGCACTCTTGCAGGCTTAAATTCAAGAGTTAACGGTGTAATTAATAAAAGGCTACTTGAGCAACGTGTAGAGCCAGTGTTGCAAAATTATGGAATTGAAATTCCTATGTTTAAGCAGGACAACGCTACGTGCCATAAGTCAAAACTTGTTATTGACTACCTGAGGAATCAAAGATTTGAGGTTACAAAGTGGTCAGTCCAAAGCCCCAACCTGAATCCCATAGAGAACTCGTGATAGACCATAGGGAAAAATATCTTGGCTAGAAAATCAGTTAATGTGGAAGATATATGGTTGAAATCGCGTGATAAAAGGGCAGAAGTTACACTGCCCCGACGATGAAGTTGAGTGTAATCTTATGGCCGAAGATGCATTGCTGTAATGTAAAATAAGGGTCTAAGCATCAAATGTTGAAGAAAATTCTCGTGTTTTGTATTCATTCGTCCGTTTGTTTCCTTTTTGTTGAGAGATTAATTTGTTGCTTAATTGTGGACTTTTGAAAATAAGTAAACTGTTATTTTTTTCACTTGAAAAGCAGCAAAATGTTTACCAACTATAAGCCTTTACCCAGTGAAACTTATGAAAAATCGATCAATTTTTATTTTAAATTCACAATTTTTACATTTCGCTCCCTGATTTTGGGCATTACCGTATTTACAGGGTCAAAAACACCATTTTGAGATTGAAAATAACGAAGATACAAACTCTTTCGTTATAAGCCACTGTTTTATGTTTTAGTGACTGTCTCTTCTTTATTTACACATGGGCCTTATTTTTCATCGTACAACGATGCACCCTAAAAAATAAGAATCCGCATCATTCTCGCCATCGGTTGGTCTAGAGCTTAGTTGGACTTACTAGTGGCGTCTGATCCGAGTTTAATTCATTAATGGTCATTCCTCATTGCTTGCAGCACGGGTTTAATATAAACTCCCCACGGTAAATAAATGTTTCCTGTATCCCAAATACCCGGTCTCCGTGCCAACTGATCGCTAGCTGCTCTCACAGCGACACCCTGAGCTGCTCAGCGCCGTGCCCGCTCTGGTGGAGCCGACCTCTTAAAAGAAGGAAATGGCGTCTCTGTCGCAACCGACGGATGAAAGCTCCTTTCAAATCTCATTGAGGATGCTCCCAGACTCTGAAATATGCAATAAACTTTTTCAAGTGAAGGTGAAAAAGTTTCTGAGACTTGTTGGCTCACCGAATCACTGAACTCTGGCGGGAACAAGAATAAAAAAGATGTAGACAAAAATTTCGTTCAAAAATCACATGAACGTCAAAACGAAGCTTGCGAGAAAATCTCACTCATCTTCAGTGTCTGGAATTTATTTCAGGTACTAGGGAGAATTTACTTGAGAATTTGTTTTATACGGCTTGTAATTTTCGACAAGAAACTAAAAAATAGGCAAAATCTTCAGCGTCAAAATTGATGCATTTTATGTTCTTTCATAAAACTAATAAAGATGTTCAAGCAACTTCTTCTTTTAGAAGTAAAAAAGTGCAAAAACCTGTGTGTCAAAGTGTTCCTTTCAAATTTTTTTGGGGTTTGCTAGAGTACAATCACCAGTAATAAATTTGCCAAACTGGTTGCGAAAATGTTTGGGTGATTAGTTTATATGCGTTCCATTATTTTGGACAGTGATCACTACATGGAAAGCTTGTTAAAGCAAAAATTATTTTATGGTTTGATTAATGAATGTCGTTGTAGCGTCTTCAATTGAAATTCGGTGATAGCTTATTAGAAACAGATCTCGTTTCCTTCTTAACCAAGGTGTAGTATTTCCCTAATTTAATCCAAACTTTGGTCTTTTTCATCCCAGATTTCAGCAGTTCGTCAGTCGACCTTCTCCTCTGAAGCACAAGACCCGTTACCGAGTAACGACAAGGAGAAGCACCAGATACTGGCAGGGTTCTCAAACTCGGACACACTTCCCTCTCAGGAACATGGATGTTCTTCTGCCTCTCGACCCTCATCAGCATCCTTGACCACGTCCAATTTTGGCGGACGGTCAAGCAGCTCGTCCGCAGCCTCTCCTTGTGGAGGGGCCTCATCAAATCCTGAGCGTTACCTGGCCAGGTCGCCCACTCCAATCAGCACGGGGGGCACGTCCAAGAACGAAGAAAATTTCTCCTCGGACATGAGCGGCGACACTCCTACGTTAAAAATTGCTCTAACATCCGCACAAGAAAGTCGTTCGGTCGATGGCGTTAAAAATGACTGCGTAAGCCCTGGAAGAAATTTAAATCCACAAGCTAAAGAGGAAGGAGTACCGTTAGATAAAACATCTAATTTTGAAGTGTCAGTGTTAAAAAGTGAACATAAGAAAGAAAAAATGCTGAGGCCCGACTCTGCGGTAGCTCTAACAAATGGCTCCACTCGAGATATAATTGGAGGAAAAAATTGCGAGTCTCCTAAGAGAAATAATGTTAAAACTAAATCGTATTACCCTACTGAAAGTAAACTGTCGACCTTGCAAGCTAATCTCATAGAAACTAAGCCCGTTTCGGAGAGTTTATTTGCCAGGAAAGCTTCCCCAGTGTAGAATAATTCAACCCCCTCATATGTTACCTACAAATCAAATTTAATCTAGTTAAACGAGATAGAAGTAATAGTGCAACGATGCTCGAAATGTAAATAATTTTCATCCAACTACTCTCAAATAGTTTATGAATAAGTGTTCACAATAATATATGAATAGACAAAAATTAAGATTGAGCAGTTAGAACCTGTGTTTTTGGCTTTTGCTCAAGAATTTCTCATATTTTTACCAGTGCCAGTACCACGGTGATGTCGGAAATTTTTGGAAGCAGTCACGTTTCTAGGGAGCTCGGAACCGGACGTCATTGGATGTTTTATTAGTAGCGTAAAAAATAGATCTGAAGCAAATTTCTCAAGGGAGGGCTTGAAACTAAATTGTTAACAGAATTGTGTACTTCGGCAGTTTTGAGCTGTGTACTCTGTGAATGATTCGTCGAACATGTTGAGTATTTTTAAGTCAATAATTTACTAAAAGTGATAGCCTACGCAATTACCATCCGGCAGGAACGTCACCGTGAGTTCTGCCTTCATCAACAGTTCGCATTTTTACGAATTCTCACAAATAGAATATTGCAATAAAAAATTCACAGTGTAACATTAGATATTCCTTGAATTTCATACAGTGAGATTTTATTAATTGTCGAATTAGAAGCTAATATTCGTACAGAAATCTGACCAATTTTTTCTACGAAATTGATTTTTCGCCGTCTTGCGTAAAGTAAAATCTTTCTCTTTCGCATCAACTAGCACAACACAATTTAAAATATCAATGTACTTTATAATGTACGAGTATACCTTGTTTTCCCTCTACAGAGAGTATATATCCCAAGTTTTTCGTTGCAATTATAGTTAATATATTTTCCGAGTATAATCCCGATTGAATAGAAGCCACGGGAAACTCGGATGCCTCATTGTCGGTCGCCGAGGCTCAAAATTCCAAGCTTCCGCATGTTTCATAAAGAAGTGTATTTATATTACTCTTATACTCATCGATCGCTGGTAGCTTGCCAGAAATTCGTGGTATTCGAGTAACCTCTGCTGGGTCGGAGGATTTCTCAGGCGTAAAGGGACGAGTTGGTCAGTGCTGCAAGATATTCACATTAATCTATAACCAAAGCATCGTAAGGGCCGCGCTCTTACGCATCATTAATGGAAGTTTTTGTGCATAGGAACTCGCTATTTCTATATTTATGGCTCACATAGTCTCTCCTAGTTCATTAATATGGGTAAAATCAAAGACGTCTCTTAGACCCGACGCTCCGACTGTCCTCTGTGCTACCCTCTGCCGTCGCGATAAAGTTCAAGTTTAACGCCATAGCGTACAGGGGGTCCATTGAAATTGCGTCCACTGATTTCAAATCTCAATAATATTATGTACCTGTGATGCCGTACAACTGCTTAATTCCGATACATTTCTGTAGCTTCTGCCCTATCAAAATATAGCTCAAGAAGCTTCAGGTGGTATTTATATTTTGTTATAAAATCGGTGGATGCATTTTTCTCATAGCATTAAAGCAAAGTCATCCTTCACTTTAATGCATCGATAGTTCTTTTTCTATAATTGAATGGTTTATCGCATTGCAGTAAAATTCAATCTGTAATTATTTTCTTCACTATAACTTTACCCTTTAATAAATTCAGCCGCACTGATATTATTTTGACGATGACTATGTGGCACCGGTGAGTGTGTGGCCGAGTTGACTCATTATGTACGAGTTTTTGCCTGATAAGTTATCTACCTTACTTGACCAGCTGCATATGGCGTCCTATTCATCGTACAGCCTTAATTTTAGTCTCATTGGATAAAAAAATTTCAGTGGAAAAAAACGTTATTTAGAAAAAATTCAAAGCACAGACAAAGTTGCATTGAGAGTTGTTCAAACCATTTCCGAACTGATACATTGTAATGGTGTAAACACGACGGAAATTAGGGCCACGTTAAGGCAATACTGACAGCCTTATTTGCAGACCGCTTTACGCAACGCAACTAGCCTATCTTAAACCCAACATAACTCAGCGTAGCCTAGCGTCTTTTGATTTAACGTCTTCTGACTCAACGTAATCGGACTTGACGTAATCGGACTTGACGTAATCGGACTTGACGTAATCTTACTTGACGTAATCTGACTTATTGTAACGTGACAGGGAGGCAGCACGAGGAGAAAAGCGCTTGACGGTCTTTTAACACTTTGAATACGATGCTCCATGCCGGTAATAGTACATGCCGACAAATATCTCGACAGTGAATTTAAAAATAAAGTATTTGGTTTCACAAATTTCGTTATCCTCTTAATTTTCTTTCTAATCTAAACTAGCTTATTCGATTGATGAACACAAATTTGACGAAACTTGACAATTTGTATTATACATGATAGTGCTTTGGTTACTTTAGGTTAGGTTAGATGATCGCGTGTACCATATATGACCCACTTCGGAGGTTAAGCGTTAATATATCTTTTTTCATGCTTCGAAACCTATCAAAACTATGGGCTTCCGCCACTCACAAGAATGATCTATCCAATGACACCAAAGTAAAGACTGTGCGATGACTTGGACGTTCTGTGGCAGCCGTAAAGTAAACATTAACGTATATTTGTATAGGTGTTCTCGCCGTTCCCCGCAAAAGGCAGCAGCTGTGAAGTACACATGTTACAGATGTTGAGTACCAACGCAAAATATTGTTTTGCTAGGCAGGGTTGCGGTCGCAGAGCTCATTTACTCCGCAATTAACTGTGGTTATTGAAAGTTGGTACTCGACATGCTGTTCCAAAGCGCTTGCTTTAATTCAGCTCGCTGATTGATATCGGTGTGTGTGTGTGTCGTGTGTCTGGTGTGTGTGTGTCGATGTCGAGCTATACGAATTAGAAAACTTTTAACAAAAAATTTGGGCCGGTTTATTATCACAAACTGACTTGTATTTTTAGTTGCTCTCGTACCCTAAGGTCCCACGAAAATTGAGGCCCTGCGATTAATACAAATTATTTAATATTTATTACAAGTAGAAAATTGAGCCCCCTACCATCACTACTAAATGTTTACTTGAATCCTTCTTAAAAATTAACCAATAATTTTATTTTATAATATTTTTACTACATTTTAATAAACCGGACTGCTTGACAAATTCACTCTTTAACTATCTCTAGCTCCTCCCAAATTGGGTATACTGAATTCGAATGGGACAATACACGGTGTACAACATTAGAATATCGAGGAAACCGTTTATTTTCAGTAGGGTTACCCGTAGCATTAGCGTTGGAGCACCTCAGCGAAAGAAATTACAGTGAAGCGAATCGATGGCCTCGAAAATACCGACGCGAGGCTGTCTCCTTAGTTTATTTACGGCAAACGAAGACATTTCTGCAATTCTGAGGGTGTAGGGTGGAATCCATGGCGTTCTAATGGATAAGATTTTTTCCGGGATTCTGAGTTTGTAGGATAATATTCATGGCGTCATAACAAATAAGAAAGTCATTGGTATGAAATGGATAAGAAATTTAGCTCGAGCCGGTTTTTAAAGTAAGAATTTCCCAGGCCATATCGAAAAGTGAAACTGCGGTTCTAATTCTTATGATGTACCAAATACCAAATTATGTAATGGGAGGTCTAACGCTGGATGGAGAACTCTGCTTAGTTATGAAACTTCTTTATAAGTATTGCCTAATTTGATGATCCATGCCTGACAGCTAATAAGTTCAAATTGAACGATTCTACGTAGTTTTAATCCCGAACTTTACTTCAGAACTTCTGCTACCGAGTAGGGGCCGTAAATACCCCCGCAATTTTTCGTACACTTTATGTACAACGTGTCTTGTAATTTCAACCGATCGCTCATTCTGTGAACAGCAGTTGGACGCTTGCCTTGACGTTCTTGCTGGCTGTGTGAGCTCGTTGGTTCGTTTGCTAAGCACAAAAAAGATATACATGAGTGTAACTTGAAGCTGGAGGAGGAGCATTTTACCTTCGTATCAACCCTTCTCGTGGCAAGAACGAGTTAGCTCGTTTCCATCAAATTTGTATTTGTCTGCTTTAGTTGAGATGCCTGTACGTGAAAGTAGATGCCCGTAGGTATAACTTTTATTTCTGTATTCCTTCTCCTTTATCCTCTGCGGAGGTGCAGGGGGAAACAGTAATGTGATGGTAGCTACAAAACACGTGTGGTGACGGCACTACCTGTTCCTTGACTTGTCGCGCCTTCGACGGCACGTGTACTCAGGTGACAGCGCGTGATGCCCGTCTCACGGCACGACACTGACTGCAAAATCAAAGAATATGCCACTTGGCTCATTCAAGTTTCCATGTTCTAATCTGGTAAACTTGTCAAATTCAAGGTTAGAAAAAGGTCGAAACGAGTTTGCTTGCCCTCCCCTGACTTCTCACTGTACGAACCGGCCATTCTGAGTGTACTCGCACTTTTGAAGGCAGAAAAGTCATCTGAAAATTACACTCACATCAGAAAATGTGTCGAATAATATGTTAGCACGTTCGCTGCCACATGGCATACGTGTGCGTCGAGTGGTACTCGTATTTTGCTATTTTCAACTCCACTGCTGTTCAGCTATCCTAGTTTCCTTCGTTTTCACCTCTGGCTCACTTGTGTGTCTTCATTGACTATGTAAGAGCTATACGAGTGCTTCCACTTAGTTGAACGATCACAACAAGGAAAAATGCAATTCTCATGCTAGCTAACACTTCGGCCGCGGTATTCCATACAAGAAAACTATCATGTCGCCATACACCTTCGTAGTGAATTTAAAATAAAGGGTTTCGTTGGCACAAATTCGGTATTCGTATTATATTTCATTCTAATCTAAACTAGAAAGTAATAAACCCACATTTCATCAAATCTTGCAAATTTGTAATCCTTTACATTAGTGCTTTAGAAACGTTAGGTTAGATGATCGCGTTTACCATAAACGGCTCACGTCGCAGTCTAAGTGTTCATAAAAACAATTGTGATGGCATGGAGCAAAGAAATCAACTTTCATGGCGGCAGAGGCAAATGTGATGAGGTTATCCTGTCAGAAGGAGCAATATTGGTATTTTGTGTCGTGTGTGGGCTGATTTGTGTCGTGTGTGGGCTGATTTGTGTCGAGTGTGGGCTGATTTGTACCGTGTGTGGGCGGATTTCTGCCGTGTGTGGGCTGATTTCTGCCGTGTGTGGGCGGATTTCTGTCGTGTGTGGGCTGATTTGTACCATGTGTGGGCTCATTTTCTGTTGTCTTGGACCGACAGCCCTGCGCCTATTGCCAGGGGCGAAGACCTTCCGTGTCACGGGATATTATTTGCGGGTCTCATCCGCTAAATGGTAATTAGCCCACGCGATATTCCAGCACTCGTCTCTTATTTTAAGTATGAAACCTAATTTGTATGTCTCACACCAGATGCAACATTATTTTAATCTTTCTACAAAAAAGTAGTTCTTTCAAAATCCCCTTTGCTACACGAGACGGTCTGTCGCCCCCATGTGGAATTTAGTGCCGCTTGCAGCGCTGCTCACAACTCTGTGCACAGCTTCTCACTCGTATTACCCCAGTGGATTCATTCTTCGTCTGATAGAATAACGCGCTTCATAACGTGGTCGTCCTGCAGCCACGGCCCTGGTACCGGAGCCTCAACTCTCTACCGTCAGTGGAATTCTCACGGGTTCTCTTTCGCATTGGAATTTAAAATCTATTCTCGTCGCCAGCTGTACGACTTGGCCTGCAGGAGTCCGTAAAATTTTGAAGCAAGATATAAAGCTGATGTGTTAGAATACTAAACTACAAATAAACTTCCCTGGAACAAGTATATCGTATTAACACACGTTGTGTGCTCCAGAAGCATCAGAGGTGCATGAGAACCACGTGCCAAGCCGCTGTGATGGACCTACCGTAACCATTTCAGTACGTGATTTTCATTGGCATTATTGAGGACGAATATCGGTCCTCCTTGAGTTTTGCTCACTTCACCAAGCTCTCTAGGTATGCTTCACCCCCATTTTCTGGAATCCGAACTTTATGTGACGCGGTATCGATAAGAAATTAAGTGCAGGTGCAAGAAGACTTCACTGTCACCGAAAGCACAGAGTCATCGCAGCTGATGCGTTTCCCTGCTGAAAATCAGAGATATTATATGACATTAGGGGTACAGCTGCTTCTAAGACTTTTTAATGCAAATTAATTTTATTTCCAGTAGTTTCCAGTAGTGTTGATGTTGCATTAGCTGAAGCCGCATCAGCCATTTAATCTTTCATCGTCTGCAGCCCTCCGTTTTCAGCGCACGCTCTCAAATCTCTTGATGCCTCGCGATGTGTGACCGAATTGAGATTTTGTCGCTACTGCCAAGCATTCGACGTCGCCGCGTCTACCGTTGCAGGCCTTTGCTTGGCCTTTGAGTTCATTATGGATTTGTCGAGAAATTCAAAATTTTATTTTGTTAGATTTGGAGGATCAGGGGTCTTAGTTAGGGTTGCAAGAAAGATCTGAAGGTTCTAACTTCTAGTTGCACCAGCGACTAGAAGCTCGAATGAATTTAGCTGTTATAGAGATAAAAATTCATCTGATGACAATTATTCAGCAAATACTTTTGTGCTAACAGTATGGCTGGTTTTTATCGAGTCCTTCATTGGCGAGGGGGGAGGGCAGGTTGTTGGGTGAGGTCTATAGTGTTTTGAGGACGTGACACTTTGCGGCGTCAGTGCGGTATACCTTTAGGGAAGTATGTTTATATACGCTTACGTAGGATTATGCAGTGGCTCTTATGGTCAGTATACCTCAAGAAAAATAGCATCCAAAGTTTCCATCTCGCGCTACCCACCGCTGAGTCTGCAGCACTTACTACACGAGGCTGATGTGCATTGCAGTTAGATTGCACTTTGTCTTTTTTCCCCCCGTTTTTTCTTTCTAACTTCTTTAGGGGAGGGGGAGGGTGGCCTGAGTCCCGTGCTACCGTCTTCGTCGACGATGGCCTCTGATATTCAAATTCTTTACTCGTGTGTTTTTTTATTTACTGAGAGATTTTCAGCGGGTAACTGCTGAACGAATACCGAAGTCGATTGGTTAGTTTTGCAAACTTGAATATAATTAGTGATAGTATGTCACTGTTGGTCAAAACATTAACGTCAGATTTTCATTTTTAATGCACTTCTAGGAATTATTTTGACAGGCAAAACAATTCCATGAAAGTCTCAATGCTAAAAAACTAAAAATGCGAACACTTGTCCCTTCCAAGATCCCCGGAGCACGTCCTGGTACGTGAGGCCTTGCTGCAGCGCCTGCGTGCAACCGCAGCACAAACAATCTATTCCACAGAGCATAGCGAGTCGACTCTATAAAATAACATCCATAGACTCTACGTCTATACCTAGCTATGGCTTCAAAGTGATGGAAATGTTTCGATTTGGGAACCCGAGATCAAATAACTCGCGCTTTCAGATATTCAATCTCATGCAGTGATGGAATTTGAGTTATGAAAATCAATCAACTTTTCCGCGTGAATTCGTTTCGAATTTCCGACCTTGTGAATAAAATTAACAAGCACAAATTGAGGGCCTGACCAAAATACGGTAGAATCGCTCGGTAAGTTTTTTACGACAAACATGAACTTGTGTGGGGTTGTGAACATGTATGAAAAACTCTAGTGGAAAAACACGATTTGTGTTGAATGAAAGATTTTGATACGCGCAAGAGTTTATTTTCTTTTCATTAGGTTTTACTGGAGCTTCGTTCGATTTAGTCGACGAATAACCCGCGACTGATACATGTTGCACCATTGTAAGTTCTTGTTCAGTCATTTTTAGAAGTCTACGACAAACGACGCTGAATGTTATCTTTGTTACATTGTCTTTACAAAGTAAGTTATTTGAAAGAACTATGAGCACGAGATAGTCTCTTTTCAATGGAAATTGTTTCTTCAAAGTCCTGCTCGTATACTGCCTTTGTTGAAACTCCGACGTTGTATAAAAGAAAAAGGTTAATATTTTAAACCGATGCTTGCTTTAGGAAACTCTGGCATTGGAAAAGGGCGCGAGGAAGAGTTTTGTCGAATGCCTATGCTTTTGAAATCTTAATTGATTGGAGGAGGTTGAAGGAAGTATTTGCTTCTGGTGGGGTAATATAATGTACAGGCAGGAATAAAAATCAATATTCACGTCTGTTGCCCATGCAAATCATCAAAATTGGGTTCGTTATAATGATTCAAATGTTGCACCTTTGTATTTTTCTATTAGATCGTGAGAACAATTCATTTCTATCATCTTCCTCTGAACTACGAATGAGGCCAAAGCCTGACAATATCTCGGACCCTGGCAGCACGGACTTCTTCCTGATAGCACGGAGTGTATGGAACGTACGGAGCGTACGGAGAGTACGAACAGGCTATGTTCTCGGAAGCTGTTTCCTAGTAGTTGACAAAAAACCATTTGTGTTAAAGTACACATATTACAAGATTAATTAGCTAGTTAATGATTTTTCATAGAATACTAGCCAAGTAGTGAAGCAGACGTGCATAACAATACAATTGTTTTTCCTTCAAGGACACTTTAATTGTGGCTTTCTGGGCAGAATTTCCTAATTTTTTATTTGTTATCTGTTGATCCATTCGAGTGTTCACATGTCGAGGGTTCCTAAGAATTGTGGGTTTTGTGTCTTTGTACATTTTATGAGATTTTTGCAATGCTTAAAAGGTTTAAACCATGCGCTAGTTTGAGCGCTGGCAACGCACACAAACACTGAGCTGTGAGGCCACGTGGGATTTATCCACGTGCTTTAAATATATAATTTAGAAATCCTTACTAGTACTTTTGGCCCATCTTGAGGAGTGAACAATTAGACTCTTGTATGGTCGCTGCTGCTTATGTACACAGGAGGTACACTGCTCTGGAGTGTCCTCCACCCTACCTTGAGGACTTGGCGATCCTAGAGGGATAGGAAGGATTCGTGAGCTGTTCTTGTCACTTCTAATGCGTGAAAAACTTATCGTGTAAAATGATAATGAATCTGAAACTGATAATGAATCTAAAACTGATAATGAATCTGAAACTTATAGTGAATCTAAAACTGATGGTGAATCTAAAACTGATGGTGAATCTAAAACTGATAGTGAATCTAAAACTGATAGTGAATCTAAAACTGATAGTGAATTCAAAACTGATAATGAATTTTAAACTGACGCTGAAAGTCACTGTTAGTATCGCATATCGCATCAATTTCGCATAAAATACGAAAACGATGGTTAATGAAACCATTATGGATTTTTTGAATGAAATTTTTCCGTAATCTGTTAAATTTTGTCACTCGCAATCTACATAACCCTCGCAGTGTAGAGTTTTAAGAAATTGTCATACGAATGAAAACTAGAAGCTTTTCAGCTGATCACCTTAAGCTCACGTGCTGCCTATGAAATTTTTCATACGTAAAATTTCGCTCAGTGGCTCTGAAATGCATCTTGAGCTCCAGAATGCCAAGTTGTCCAAGGTACGGATGGGGCGAGGCTTTCTATTGCCAGTGATAGGAAGTGCGTTCGTGTTACCATATCATTTTGAGCTCAATTGACAAATTTTCTTCACAGCAAAAGTTTTGCACTGTAACGCGGCCATTTTCTCATAGGACTTCCGTCGCATTAACCTTTACAGCTTCTCGTTTTTCTCATTGTATGAATACTGGAACGCCCATTTTTTGACGTATTTTAAAATATTCGCTATTGTTCTGAATGTTTCAAATACTTTTTCACAAAATACGCAGTCTTGTGGCAGGTAAATGCCGCGTCAGCCGCCCACACCTTTGTCCCTCCACTTGCAGCGATGCACAACCGCTCGTCTTATTCAGTGCTGTAATTATGCTTAACTAAAATTTTCAATTTTATTCCCGAATTTACTATGTCAATTGTACTTCAGTTTTGTGTGCCCTGTTCGATATGAATTTCGAATACAGATGTTAATAGAAATAATGTATATTCATCACTGCAAACTCAACATTATAAATGCACCATTCATCACTTCTAACTGCTAAATGAATCGTGCGATTCAAAAGACATAACGCGTAAATGGCAGCAATTACTTCGAGAAAATTGATGTTAAATGAATCTGAGCCACTGACTTCCTAAGCACTTGACTGGAATCCTAAGACAGGCTTGCCTTGCATTTGAAATATATTCATAAGTATCAGCAGCTCAATTTCCTCTAAATGCCCCTGGTGAAGAAGCCCTCTCAAGTCCATGTACTGAAGCATTTCCTTTTCGCACTGGGCTTTTGGAGGCGCCGAGCGGCGGATGCCCTTGCATTTATCCAATAAAGTTTGAAAGGCTTCAAAAATTGACGGGAGTTCAATGCTGCGGTGTTTGCACGCCACCTAAGACCCCACAAAATTTGTCAAGTGTTGGCATTGAATGAGCGCAGGTCGCGCCCGATATATTTCTGACGTCCACCGTACAATCCCAGTCTGCCGTTAAATTTGTTTGGGTGACCCACACGCTCAGCTGTGAAGATGTTGTCATCGGCTGGAACAGATCACCTGGCGCCTCATTTTGACTGTGCGCAAATTCGGAACAATAGCATGCCTAACGTACCGTATTTTTGCGTCAGGAAATTTTCTCGCGCACGAGAAGCTCGGTTACGATTTCTCTCACGCTTACTCAAAAGTGAGGCTTGTGAAAGTCTTATATTTTTCTAATTTTGAACTCAATTATATCTAAAAACTACTCGTATTTGTCTGCCTTCACTTGCTCATGGATATATTGCATGTGTTTTGCTCAGTTATGAGTTTGAATTTCTACACTATGAAGAGAACTAAACTCGTTTGAACGATTTTTTATTAATTTTATTGCACAATTGTCGTTTTTCAGATTTTGTGTTGACTATTTTTTGTGTCGGTGCAACTGACTGTTGTCAAGAAAACATGTTTTCCTTCCGGTCATCCTGGCGTCGATGCAAGGAAGTTAAAGAAGTTGTCCCGTAACCGTGCTGGAGGTAAGTTAAACTCAAGACAGTCTATTCTCCTTTTTTAATGTGTATATGTGTGGAGTAAGTAAACTTCAATATTTCGTGTCCCATTTTGTTGGATTGCAAAAACTTGAACGGTCTTTTCTCGATTTGCGCGCGTTGGTGCGCCTGACTAGATACTCTCCCTGTGATCTCACGTACGCCGAGTGATAGAGGACGTAGAATTACAAACATGTCATTAGTTCCTGCAGTCTCTTTGAGGCTACAGTGCCACGGTCAAAATTCAAGCAAATAAATTTGGATTGCATTGGAATTTATTTCCATGGTAGATCAACTTCATGTCATGGTAAAATACAGTCAATTACTAGTTTTTGGCTCGCCTCTCTTGAAAGCGAACCTTCCCCTGAAATACGAGCTAATTGCTGCGCTCTTCTGCTTATAGACTCTGGACAGACCCGCATCATTTAAAAGCCCGAATTGTTCAATTACAGCAGCACTTGTTTAATTTAGTGCGCTTTTTTGCAACCGTAGCTCGCGTCTCTGATTTGCCTCTCAAACAAGACTTTCAAGACTCAACCGCGTATATTTTATAGAGCTCTTATTAATTTGAAAACGAGAGCGTAAGCCATACCATGATGTAGTGAATGGTGGGAAGCCTAATTGGTCTGTGCTAAATTTTCTATATAAACTATAGTTTTAATTTCGATTTTTCGGTTTTTCCACTTTTTGATTGAAAAGTAGACACAGAAATGAGACAAATTGCGATCTAGCCAGACTAGCTGCCAGCACTTGCAGTCATCGTTGCACTGCCCCAGAACAGTAAAACCCAGGGAAACCTGGAATAGGAATTACAAGTAAAACCCTATTTACAAAACTTGTCAATTGAATTACATTACCTCAGCTATAGATAAGCTTTCGGGACCTCTATCTTTTG
Organism: Orchestia grillus; assembly: GCA_014899125.1. NCBI lineage: Eukaryota > Metazoa > Arthropoda > Malacostraca > Amphipoda > Talitridae > Orchestia > Orchestia grillus. Next base: position 27,343 of record VOMN01085392.1, read on the forward strand.
TACTCACTTTGCTTCTTCAAATTTTTTCACTTGCTTCTCCATCTCTCCTTTGTCATTTTTTTTCATTCCTAACTAGCTGTTTCTATGCGCTGAAGATCTAATGTTGGAATACCGCATGTGCAAAGATACCTGGTTCTCTAGAGTCTATAGAAAATAGTCCCTTCTTTTCACTCTCTCTGCATGACGTTTCATGGGCATATTGAGTTTCGCATCATGACAATAATAATATCAATGATAATAATAATAAAACTCGTACTAATGAGGCAATTGAAGCTTGAATTTGGAGAGCGACTTACTGACTTCGGCACGACTGTCTTTTCGTGCCAGCTTCGTTAATGATGACAACTTTTGATATCGGGAACGGGAATGGCCATCGAGGGAGCTACACCGTAGAGCGCCTCGCATGATCTTTATCTATCAACCTCATCTGAGGAAATTTTTTTGACTGATTTCGTCCGGTTTGTGTTTTGCCTGAAGTTTCTTTCACATGTGGAAGTGACGACGTACGTGAAGAAATAGCTGAAACATTTTCGTATGTCATAACACATTAATAAATGCACTCCTTTCAAACCATATGAATTCTATCTACTTCAGAAATGCACTTCAATGACTCAACTCGTAGTAAGCCGCATTGAAAATGACTAATTATGAAAATCGAAAGAGTAGCTTCAAGCTTCAACTTTATTTTGCAAACCACAATATTGTATTTTTACTGCCGACGTCAAAAAGTAAAACTTTTTTTTTTTCGAAATGCGCGTGTGCGTATGAAATGCTAATGTTTACGAAGAATCTTTAACGCTGAATAAAAATATTTTTCCCCACTGAGAATCTGTAAAATGGTTGCGATCAAATGTCTGTCAGTGTTGGCAGAGTGAGCACAGTAAGTCTCAATTGCATGACGGTAGAGAACAATGTTTCAAATCACTTACGATGTTGATAAAAGACTTTTTCCACTCTGACAAATGATTTTCAAACTGTGTGGGTGTACTGGCTTTGAGCACTTCATTTAATTGGCTCTTAGAGATCACATGCAAACAAAGAATTTTTAAATTATCAAGGCGAGCGTGCATGAGGTAATTTATTTTCATTTTAAAAAGACAGCCGTTGTTTTTGTACCACAATTCCCATCCTTACGGGACAAGGAGCTTCCATCGCTGCCTCAACCCACGAGCAGGAGCTAAATTTGATAGCCGTTCAGCATCCTGGATACCAGAGGTGACTTACTCGCGTCTCGACGCGGGCTCGAGATAATTGGCACTGCTGTAGTGATTGAGCATTTATTTAAGGGTTATATCGTTGGATCTATCGTTACATTCTTTGTGGTATTGTTGCATTTGTGGCATTGATGCATCGATTGTAGTGTTATGTCAATTATGCTATTGTTGCGCAATTTTGGTTCTGTTGTACCATTTGTGGTGGTCCATTATCTTTGGTTAGTGCCATTTACGGTACACATATGTGCACATGATTTGTAACATTGTAATATAATCCGTTCTATCATTATAATGTTAAGGATGGCAGAGACATGTTTGCGTTTTGTAATCCATTAATTGAACACAAAGGCTCTTCACAGTGAGGATGTTAGGTAATCTGACAACACTATTGTGGATTCCAGCCAATGCCAGCGTTTTGTCTTATATAGTGAAGTTCCAGAAATCCTCTCATAGTTTAAAACTGCCTGAGTAGCATGGTCGTCAGATTTTTCAATTGGTGATGGAAACCCAACTGCCCGACAGCACAGATCTCCTCATGAGCAGAGGGGAGTGGGGGAGCAGGTGACCGTACAGATCGCGTCATTCGGGTCTTTTGATATTAGAAGCGCTTCCGCAGCGATAATCTTTTAGGAAGCAGCTCGACCCAACACCTCATAAATAACTGAGCATAACGCGTCTCGAACGCTCCACGGTAGCTGTTGTACGTGAGCTCCTTCATCTGTGAGGGACGCGCTGGAGGGAAATGTTCTGCATCAACTGGGGACTCAGCGCTCCTCCCGGGATGGGTGGGGCTCCAGCACTTCTTTCAATGCCACCATAACTCTAATGAGGATCATGTCTGCCGTAGTTGGAGTCAGTCTGGACCTTTATGTATAAAGAGGAGTGAAATATAAACTGCAAAGAAAATTAATGGGGATTAAACGATGGCGAAGAGTAAAATCTTCATTTTACTCGGTTGACCGCTTGATGTAAATTGAGTAAAATCTACATTTTACTCGGTTGACCGCCTGATGTAAATTGAGTAAAAGCTACATTTTACTCGGTTGACCACCGGATGTGAGTTGAGTAAAATCTTCATTTTACTCGGTTGACCACCGGATGTGAGTTGAGTAAAATCTTAATTTTTCTCGGTTGACCACCGGATGTGAGTTGAGTAAAATCTTCATTTTATTCTCCATTGTAGGCAGCGGTCGAAACTCGGCCGTCTGATCGCTTGTGCTGCCGCGTTGTGCTCGATTTTGTGTCTCAGCTCGAGGCGACGTGTCGGTCGCCGACACCTGGCGTATCTCGTCTGCCGGTCTAATGAACTCGAATGTTAAAAATGAGAAAGTAATAATGATAATAATATTCGTAATAACAATAATTTGTACCTTGTAATCGTACCAGTTAATGTTCATCACACGCTCATCAACACATGTACTCATTTCGTAGGAGGCTTCAAGACCGTGCAGTACAGTGTGCTAAAAGCATAGACTGAATTTATTGACGTTGGAACTTAAGCTTAGAACTGTTCTTCAGAGTACCTGTTCATCAAGTTCTCGTTGTTGATTATGCTAAGCTGGAGTGAATTGTGATCAGTTATTCGAATTATCGCTGATCGTTAATTCCGCCGACAATATTTCCATTTAAAAAGATATCCAAGTACCTCTTCGAATATAAGAGGCCCACCTTCTACCGAAATGTAATCTATGATTTGGTAAATTCCAATCGTATGTACCAATAATTGAGGGAATTAACATCGCGTGGAAATAAATTACTTCGCTCAACCGACTACACGAATAGAAATGTCTTCGCTGTATATTTTCTTAGGGCCCATACATAATTAAAACTCACAGAAGTAACACCCTTTTGTATGAAAATGTTAGAGTTGTCTTATTAAATTCGGTGTCAAGCGTAATTTGTTCCTTTTCTTCACCTCTTACCGGCGTCTCTTTGAAAACTAGTCGAAGTTTCGTCTTGGTTTCCCTAGGTTATGCCGTGACACTAAACTTGGTTCCTTAAATTTCTGCAAATTTGTTCCAGGTCATTGGGTGTGAAAATTCACAAAAGTCTCGCAAATATTTGATCGAAATCTTTACCTAAAAATAAGAAGTAGTGTTTTCTATCATAGTGACGTAAGGCTTTCGTGAAAACCTACACAGTATTACCCTAATATACTTCTAATTTGATCTAAGCGAGGGTTTGCTGTTCAAAACAAGGATCGAATAGTTCATTGTCAAATATATGGCGCAGTACGAATACAGTACTCTTGGGCTAGAACTCGTGCTAAAATTTGAGGCATGAAACTGGTGAAAATTATCTTTTACGTCAATCCTACGGCTTAGCTATCAAAACATCGTGTATAATCTGGCTATTCGAGTTAAATTTGCTCTGCTTTATAGACGCAAAACTTCCTTCGTCATGGACAAGTAATGGACGCAAATTCCTTACCTGCACTTTACATGGGGTTGTGAGATTACTTTACATGGGGTTGTGAGATTACTTTACATGAGGTTGTGAGAGACCCCCAGAAGCCAAGCTGGGCTCTGGAGCTCCTCAGAGGAGGGTCAGGGTGTGTACTTGTTCTCGTCAGTTCCCTTGAAGAATTCCTGGGTTCTTCCATGCAGTACAGACAGGAGCCCCGCTTGTGAGAGGCTGTTTTCATTTGAGTTGTGCAGTAGTACAGGAATTATTTATTGTTTTTCCTGCTCCCTTTTCTCCCTCGTGGCAAACCCAGTGTAACCTACCTCTGCCACCATTAATCTTTCAATGCACCGATTATTTTAAGTGCATCTCAGGCGGCATAGGATAGGCCATAGGCAATAGGGACAGGTTAGTTAGGTTTGTCTATCCTATACTATGAGGACTAGCACCCGAGGGGAGCACTGCTAGGCTACTTCAGCTTTAGCTAGGCCTTCGGGACTTCTATCTTTAGGGCCCACTGACTTTTTTCCGTTTTCATTCCTTCTTCGCTATTTCTTATTTGTCTTTTCTTCCTCTTCCTTCTTAACTTGTTGTTTCTATGCGCAAAGGATCTTGTGTGAGAACACACCTTGTGCATAGATTCCCCGTTCTCCCAAGTCCATACTAAAGTCCCTACTCTTTCGGAGCAAGATGGTCTGAGTTATTGAAGCACTGTTATCATTACCACCCCCACCACTACTACTACTACTTCTTATTTTGAGCGTAAGGTGGCAAGAACAGTTCTCATGTAATTTTAAACGAAGAACTGTTTCATTTTAGGAAACTGTATCAGATATGATACAAGTTGCAGTTAAAATTTTAACTGCAAAAATGTTTTAACTACATCTTATCTGCAATTATAAAAACCGTTA